>CABFWB010007014.1:0-15029 GCA_902151455.1 Timema bartmani
GCTCGTGCAGTCAGGTTCGGCCAGACACACTTAGCGAACGGTCATGTCACTCGTTCCCGCGCCGCAATCAAACGCGACTATGCAAATTGTAGAAAAATTTATCTAAGTGGTGAAACATATTACATGTTGAATTGTTTGTGTGGACTTATTAACATTTAGGTATATAAATATGCATTTTTTTAATTTCTGTAAGACAAAAAAAAAATTTTGGCCCCAAATTTGCCGCCCCTAAAATCTGCCGCCCTAGGCTCCAGCCTACTCAGCCTGTTGGTAAATCCGCCACTGTCAGAATGACATTAACATTTAGAAAATAGCAAGTTTTTACTATACAATTTCTCATCATTATAATCTTATTACAACAAATGAAAAACTTTGTTTATAAATTTTTATTAACAGACTCACATTATAACAATTTTATTTTCATGTTATTTAAAATTATCAATCAATGATTAGTAATTGTTAAAAATGGTTATATTGGTATTTATGACTTTTGGCTCCAAAACTATGTGATATAACCATATGTAAAAACATACTTTTTTGTTATAGTATTTACTGTCTATAAAATTAAAGTAATTTGAAAGATAATTGGGTGTTTTGAAATGTTGTTAATTAATTCAGCACTTCGGCAAACAAGGTCAAATTTACTGCGAAAGGTTTAAGAGCTTGTATCAATGCCCTCCAAATAAAAAGCTGAAGAATGGAGAAAAAAAAAACTTGTTTGATGCCAGGCTTCCATTCTGTAAGCTTCAAGGATAGGAGAGTATGGTAGAGGTCAGCCATGTGTCAATAACTCTTAAACATTCTGATGTTTGATTTGGAAGTTGTGAAACAGACTATAAATCCTCCAGTAAGGTTATCCCTACCAAAATATTAGTCTGTATAGTACCTACTTATACATATTTTAATGGTACGTTTTAATATAATGGCCGTAGTAGACTAATCTGCCTATGACGGGGAGATTGAGGTTCGAATATCAATCAGGTGTACTGAGGGAGGTTTTTCCAAAATGGTTTTCCAATCTTTACATGCAATTGTGGGTACACTTTCTTGAATTATAACCTTCCTAATTCATAAAACCACAAGTACATAAGTGTAAAACCTGAACGGGTAGTAAGACACAGTGCTATAATATATATATCATGGCTATTAACAACCCAATCTAAGGGATTAAGGCACTAAACTATTTTTATTTAAGCTAACTAAACTATTATTTCAGACAAGATATTTAGAAATTGTAAATATAATAGATTTATATACATTAAACTCAGGTTTTCGTCTTATCTGTGCATTGATTCAAGATTATTGTTTAAATTTAAATTTTATGGTTATGTGTGAAGTAAGCTTCCAAGCAAATTGCTTATTTATTAAGGATAATTGTTAATCTGGAAGTCTCCTTAAAGACATCATGAACAATTTTTCTAAATGAATTTTTTTGTTAACAAAGGGTTATTTTTTTATGATGTTATGGAAGATCAAATTTATTAAGTTTTTTGCATGTTTTTCAAATATCTTTGAAATTCCTCCCAGTAATTAACTGGGATTGTTGATAATCAACGTTTTGTTATGATTGTATTTTTACTATTTATTCTGAATATATCTAATAACCAACCACCAAATATAACATTTGTATTCAAGTTCATGACCAAATAACATTATTCAACCCAATTTATAATTTATTTCATTCATTTAAATACGATAGCTCTAATTTATAATAGAATTTTTGAAATATCTTTTCTAAAATATTAATCTCTTTCCCTACTGAACTAAGGTTTTCAGATTAAGTCTGTGTAGACAATGAAACAAAGTATAAGTAGGCCTCTAAACCTTCTACTGGACAGATAATAGAAATAAATAACACAAGCTTATATGCAATGATAGATTTAATTAAAACCTCAAAAAGATAGAACTGACATACTCAATGCTTCTTGCATGGATAAAATATTATTTTTCTCTTTCACATTCCCTTTTGAGACTTCCTGTACTTGATAGCAAATTAAAATTGTATAGTGGTGCTCAGTGTAGTATGTATATACAGAATACATAGAACATACTAACATAATTTGTGAGGCTGTAATAATCTGTTTCGTTAGGTAAAAGACAAGTTTATACTAAAATTAATATTTTATTTACTGTAAAGTCTTTAAGTGTGCTATTAGGGTAATTAAAGAGACTAGGGAAGGGTTGACACTAAACAGTACAATGCAGCTATTAGGATACACAGATTATTTAGCTTTATTGAGTAGTAGTAAGGAAGCTCTTGCAAGAAACACAGAAATTTTACTAGAGACTAGCAAGGAAATAGGTTTAAAAGTGAAACCTGAAAAGGTTAAGTATATGATCACTTAGAGAACACATATTGGAGACAATGACTTAGAGATTATTGCGAACAACATTTCATATGACAGGGTTAATGAGTTTAAATATTTAAGAACTATTTTAATTAGCAATAATGATATTAGATTGTAAATTAGGGAAAGAAAAGTCAAGAAATGCATGATATTACTCGGTCACAAAGTTGTTGACATCTCGCCTGCTGTCAAGGAGTGTGAAACTCAGAGTATATAAAACAATCATTTTACTGGTTGTTCTCTATGGGTGTGAACCGTGGTTTTTTACCTTATATAAAAAAAAGTGTTTGAAAACTAGATGCTTAGGAAGATATTTGGACCAAACAGGAATGAGGCTACTGGGGAGTGGATGAGGTTACATAGTAATGAGTTACATACCCTGTACTTATCACAAGACATTGTAAGGATAATCAAGTCTTGTAGATTATGGTGGGCAGGACATGCAACACGAATGGGAGATCCTAGAACTTTGTTCAGGGTATTAACTGGCAAACCCAATGGGAAGAGACCATTGGTAATATTTAGACGCAGATGGAGGATAGCATTAGAATGGAGCTGAAAGAGATAGATAGGGTGTAATGAGGTGGACTGGATAGAACTAACTCAAGATTGGGATATGTGGAGTGCTTTTGTAAGTTTGGCAATTCACTTTTGAGTTCCTAATGTTATTTAATAGTACTAATAATATTTATCACCGCTACTTACTACCTATTCGGGTTATACGCTAATGCCATAAAGTAATTAAGTAAGTAAAGTCCTTATTTGAAACTAGAATATTAGCCTCCAAATTGGTTTATCATTCTCCTAATATTTAAACATATAGTCCTTAAGGCTACACTTGCTAATCACACAAATTCATCAACGAACAGATAGCTTACTTCGTTTTTAGATCCCTTACCACTTCACAAAGTTTGTCTGTTTAATCTGAGAACATCCTGTATAATGATATCTTAGTTAAGTTGATTGTATATATCATTTCCTTCTCCTCTCCTTCATATTGTTTGCTATGTGTATACATTACTAAAAACAACGCTACATTGTCAGTTGTCACAAAAGTATATATTTTATCTTTAAGTAGTTTTTGCAAACATATTTTTAAATCATTTACAACTCAGGCTATTTAGAATATTCACGAAAATTGCCTGTACGAATCTTTCTGCCAGGATATTGATAAAAAAAAGTCCATGGAAACAAATGTCTATATCAGTGTTTTTCAACCACCATGCCACAAAGAGTCAGCAGGTGTGCTGCAGGAGTTTAGGGGAAGATAATAAAGACGTAAGGAAAAAAAATTAATCTTTTTAAAATTTTTAGAAATAACACAGTTATTATTAGAATGTTAGCTATTAAATTTTTATATATAATCTAAATAATCGTTATTTTGATAGTAAAATCTCTCCTTAAGAAACTGATGGTGTTCTTTGACAGTTTTAGCGCAAGTATTTTGAATAAATATGTCATCAGCAACATAATATCTGTTGTGAATAAATTATTTTAAAATGTATGTTTTTATTCAGGGGTTCCTTAGTACACATTTTTAGATAGTGTTGTTTGGGCTTAATATATTGTGAGTGTAATAGTATAGAACTCTTTTACATTTTTAGGGGGAAAGTACCTACTTTAGATCTATGAAAGTAAGATAAAAAAAGTGATTAATTTTTGATTTGAATATATGACTGAATTAAATCTTTGACATATGGTAGTTAAATCAGTGGCACCCACAAAAAATTTTCTGGGGGGAGGGTGACAAAATATATTTCACCACTCACCCACACATGGAAAACCTTCTGCATGCACTCAAATTATACTGGTACTGTAAAGATACTAAAAATATAGGAATTGCAAAGAGCAGAGTTTGCTTCAACCTGAATGCAACTAGTAACCTAAACTTAAAAAATAAATAAAAAAATACATACATACATTTAAAATAAAATATTAAACAGCTCATTCACAGCTCTATAAATAATTTGGTACCTATCATAAATATGACCTTAAATTTTGCAATTTGGTAACATTATTGAAAAATGACAAATTTAGTCATTATTTTACATTATAACCTAAAATGATTCAATAAGCATAGGTACTTTTATATGAAGGAAGACCTAGAAAGATAAATATATGGAGAAATTATTATTTTAATAAGGTAAAATAAACATTTTTTGAAATGATTTAATCAATTACATTCTTATAATTTGAACTCTCTTCACAGCATTACATAAAAACACTACCTTTTTCAAATAAAAACTAAAGGTGTTTATGCTCACTACAAAAATGATTTATAAGTACGACAGGGGTCACCCTTTTTCCCCATCACTGCAGGCACCCATAAGTTAAAACATATTTTCTTACTTGCAATCAAAGTAGGTAAATAATTTTAGCTCAGGTAGGAGGTAAAAGTGTTTCATGCCTAACTAGCCACCCCTCATCCCCTCTGTTTTTCTATAAACTGCCAAATCACCCTTACGCCTGTCACAACCACTTGACAGCATTATTTATCGTTGAGACTAGTTTCTTCTTGAGGTTAATAGCAGTACCCCTGGTGTCGGGGAAGAGGGGCCGGAATTTTAAAGTAGCCTAGTGATGACAAGAAGACAAAAATAAATTGTACGGAACCCTGCACAGACTTTCTCGCTCTATTGTTTAAAAATGGAGATATTTACTCAAAAATTGTAATATATGTGAAACGAAATAATATATACTAACAAACCCAAGCATAAATTACACTATATTTATGTAAAACATTTTTTGAGTCCTGATTTTAAATTTTATAATTTTATTTTTAAAGAATTAATGTCCTCATTTGTATGTTTGGACCGATAAAAAAGATCAATATTGGGTCCACAAAGGTCAACATTTCGTATCAAAATTTTGACTTCCAGTTAAAAAAATTTAATTCCGGTTAAAAATTTTGACATTTTATTAGGTGTTCCACATCTTCAGGTCATCACATTGCTATTAAATTCCTAATTTATAAATTTTGACCAATAATAAATGTAAATATTGACTATTGAGTCTAAAATGGAGATAGATCATTGTTGTACAAACATTACTCCTAAGAGGTTTAAGGGAAAATAACAAACTTTTTGAGAGACTTAATTAGGCTATATTTAATTACTCTATGGCATTGGAGAATTATTGTGTTAGAACTTAAGTAGTATCTTTTTACAACTAACGCTCACAAAATTGTATTAATATATTTGCCAATATCTCAGAAACGGTTGTTTTTATAAAAATATATTTCATCTAAAAGTTTTTATTTTCAACAGTACTACAATTTTGCAATGATAAGTTATTCAGTATCTCAAATAGTTGCGGAGATACGGAAATTTCAGCTTCTGTAAAGTAACCCTAAAAGTAATTTTCATGGGAAGATGAAAATAGCCAGTTTATTTATAATCTTAATCAACACCTAGATACGAATTTTAATCCAAATTATTGGAGTTGATTTTGAGAAAATAGATTTTTTCTCTTTTTGCCCTTTATTAAACTACTCTTAAATTTAAGTTTAAACTGACACACAGACAGATGGCATTGCAAAGACCACTTTTTAGGGTTCAGGGGGTCATGAGACGTCGACATCCATCAACATTTCAGGTTAGATTTTTTTTACGATCGCAATACTTCACTTTTTGTGTTCAAAAAGTTAAAAAATATAAATATTTGCATATAGCTTGAAAATTATTGGTTTTATAAAAATATGCTTCGAATAAAATATTTGTATTATAAATAGATCTACATATTTTTAATGATGAGTAATTTCAAATCTCAAATAGTTTCGGAGATATGATAAAAAAATGATAATTTATGCATCAGACCGGAGCCCTTAGTCATTTTACCGAAATATTGAGAGTAGCCATTTTGTTTGGAATATTTATAAATGTTTAGAAATGAAATTTAATCAAAATCGTTAGAGCTGATTTAGAGAAAATCGACTTTTTCTGTTTTTGCCCTACAGTAAACTACCCTTAATTTTAGGGTTAGATATCCAATTCCAAAAATCCCTTGGGGCAACCCTATGAAAACCCTAGATACATAAGTTTTAGTCTGATTGGTAGAATAGTTTAGGCCCTAGTCGGAGGTACAGACAGACAGACAGACGGAAATTCTAAAACCACTTTTTCAGATTCGGGGGTCATGAAACGTCGAGATTCATCAAAATCTCGAGTTCAATTTTTTTGACGATCACAATACTTTCTCTACCTGTAAGAATAGCAAGAAATTAAAAAGCTACAAAGTATGGTTAATCTAAATAGAGGAAACGAAGATAAAATTAATATTTTCTTTGTGAAAGAAGCATTTTCATCATTTTTATCACTTTGAGAGTTGTTTTTAATAGCACAATAGAATATAAACCTTTACTATTTATTTCTACTAAGTGTCCAGTAAAAGATTTGGGGTACTTAATTTTATAATCTTAATTCGTAAGGAATGAGCTGAAATGGTATATTTATTTGTTTAAAAAATAGTTTTGTTGATTAATTTCAGCAATTTTTATGTTATATACTAAGCACTACTCAAGCCATATAGCCTATTAATTCAGCTTTTAATATTACACAATAAGTAGTTTATTTTTATTTCAATAATTGAAACTTGTATGATATTCTATAAAAGTTTCCTCTTTATAAACTTGAAGCTATAAAATCTTATCTGTGTCTTACATTCTTCTGAAAGTGATTCATCACTTCATTAAGTTGGATTCACATTTAGAGGACTGTGCGCCGGCTGTGTCGTGCTGCAGACAATCTCTAGCAGGTCATTTCTATATGAATAACCTTTTAAGACCTTTGTTTGATTCACAATGAGAGGACTGTGCGCCAGCTGTGTCATGCTGCAGACAATCTCGAACAGGTCATTTCTATATGAATAACCTTTTAAGACCTTTGTTTGATTCACACTGAGAGGGCTGTGCACTGACTGTGTTGTCTTGGATTGATTCAAAAGTGTTCTCCCAAGGTCACGGTCAAGATGGTCTAGCACGGTAGGCGCACAGCCCTGTCAGTGTAAATTGAAATCCGGGCTCCCTATGACCGACCATGTGCTGTTTCTCCTAGTTCGGTTTCTTCCGGCAAAGGCGAACCTTCAAGTGTCTTATCTACAATCTGATATTGCCTGGAGAACATTCCAACACAACTATTGTGTGCAGTCATTATGGTAGAAGGAAACTTAATAATTTTGGTATAAATATATATTTTGTATGGTACAAATATATAATGTGCTACATAAAGAATACAATAATAATCTCATTAAAGAAGTTATTTGGAAGGAAATATCGTAAAAATTCAATGTCAAAAGTAGCTACAGTGACCAAAACAGTGAGAGTTTGGTAACAACACAACACAGCCGGCACACAGCATGGTTTGAGCACAGTTCTGTGAATGTGAATGGTAGCGACACGACACAGCCAGCACACAGTCAGCACACAGCCCTCTCAGTGTGAATCCGTCTTTACACAGCTGCATCAGTAAGCAGAAAACTTCACAATTATAAGAGAAAAGTTGAGTTTACTATAAGGACTATTAAGAGCAACTCGACTTCTTTCCCAGATATTCTCTAGTAATTTAGCATTTTTCTAATCGATAGCAAATGCTTTCCTTAAGAAAAATACAATTGTACGCGGAAATATTTACTTTCCATTCACATATATGTTTTGTAATCTATTTTAACACTTATATTGCAGGGTTTTAGGTGATCTTCCAAATACGTATGCATTTACTAAAGCTCTCTCTGAAGGCTTAGTCAATGAGCAGATGGACAAGATGCCCGTGCTGATACTAAGGCCCTCTATTGGTAAGGGGCATTGGATTTGTTACATTAGACTAACTGTACCATTAGAATATTCAATTCAAGTACTCTACCCAGGTTACAATCCTTGCTAATGTTTTCTGAAAAATGTTCACATGATTATTTAGTTAATCATGCCCCATATTATCCCATAATCATAAGAAATGCCAAGATGTCATGCAAAACAATTGGCTCAAAATTAATTTTATTCTCAAAGCATGGTGAATGTAACTTTCATAATGGAATTAATTATTTAATCTGCTTTAATTTGAAAATGTATAGCACAGAAACATTGGGTAACGAATGTTTGCCAAGCGTTTTAATAAGCAGTTATATACTATCTCTTTTTAAATATTCCACCAATTGGAGCTTCACTGAAAAGGATTAAATATAAAATATATAGAGAACAGTACTGGACATAATCTTTGTATTTTATTTCCCTTAAAGAATTTAATAGTTTTTGATGATAAAACTTTACGTCCCATAAACAAACAATGGAATGTTTAGAGTTGGTTATTCAGTAATCTTTCATGATCTGCTTAATGCGTGCTTGTAGTGGTCCCTGTGTGGAAGGAGCCCCTACCAGGCTGGACAGACAACATAAATGGCCCCACCGGGCTTCTTATCGGTGCTGGTAAGGGGGTCATCCGCACCATGTACTGCAACCAAGAGGGCTATGCAGATTACCTGCCTGTCGATATTGCTGTTAACGGTTTCCTGGTGGCCACATGGAACTATATAGCAAACAAGTAATTTTCACTTAAAAATTAATGTTGTGCTGTAATTCCAATATACTCTTTTTATGTAGTTGCTTAAGCTGTAATGTGATTACCCTAATATTGGAATTTGTGGCATGCCGTTGTGTGCCTAACTCAAATTTCAAAGGATAGAGCTCTGTTCGGGTTATGAATACTTTTTCCACAAACTGTTTTCCACTTTTCCTCCAGAACAATGCTGATGTACTTACCTAGCTTAAAATTCACTTTATTTACTAACTTATTCAGTTTGGTAAATTAGTTGCTTTTCCTCTTTTGTCACTAAGTGTATATAAATGTTGCCTTTGTTAATAAGTACCAAACCATTTGTTATGACCGATCGACTATTCATATAGGATGGGGCTCACAAAAATGTATTCAACACTTGAAAGATCTACAGCTATATAATTTTATAACATAATATGAATGATGCAATTATTTACAAAATTATAATAGGCCTAGTTTGAACCTGATAGCTCTATGGGTTAAATGCCCCATCTTTAAAATATTTCTAGACCTAGGAGAGGTACTATTTTTAACCACATCCTCTGATGAAATACGGGAAACAATTGAACTGCCACTCAATTAATTTGTCCCTGGATTAACTCTCGAGTCATGAACTGGCTGTTCATCCCTGAAAGGTCTCAGTCTTACTTTGATGGACTTCATTATTACCCTATCTTACAAGCTAAACCATAGTGGAATAATGTAAAGTAAGCTTGCTATTTTATATAAATGGTACATTATTTCAATTCCAGGAATGTCATTGTAAGCTAGGTGGCCATCCTATGTCGTCCAATAATCCCTAGTTCAGGGCTGGTGCAAGCCGTCCATGCAACACGGGCAATGCAAAAAATGCGCCTCCATCTCGAATAACAAATAGTATTAAGATTATGATAATTATGCTTTGAAAAATTTTTCTTGAGAAATATGAAAAAAATTTTTTAATTCTTTTATCTTTTGATTTGGGTTTAAAAGAATTAACAACTTATACCGATAACTAATTTTTCTGAATCCAAATTTTATTTACATTTTTTATTACTTTATCTTATCTTAAATCTATCACGTCTTGCTTTGCTTTCAGCAAAAGTTAGAATTAAATTGGGGAGATCTAGAATTTTTATTAGTTTGTACAAAACACAGCTTAATAGTTCACAAACGTTACACAGAAAATGTTTATAGTATAAAATGAAAAAACAATGTGAAATTGGTATACAATCTGCTTAAATATTTATGGCCTTATACAGATTTAGTATGGTCCTATCATTTTGTACAATAAACTTTAAAAATAAGCTACATGAAAACGTTGAGTATAGACTATATACCTTTTGAATGTAGTCTCATATACATCGCTTAATTTTCACGATAACTTTATTTTAGGCTCTGATAGCTAGCTGCTAGATTATTAGGCAAAAAATTTTATTCAACAAGAAATCCCTGTTCTCTCCTTGCACTCATAAATATGCATCTAACTGTATGCCAAAAATAAAGTTATTATTATTACGGAAAGTTTAAATATATATTATATAATTTAAAAAAATATATGAATGTCAATTAAATATTTTGACATTTTTCAACGAGAACCTAACCTTAACCCCCTTAAATTATTATACATTTTAGCAGATAATGTTAATTAAATATATTATTTTTTTCACTGAACCAAAAAAAATCAATTAGTATGAAACTAACAGATCACACAATACTTCAACGTAATATTATATTTACAACAGACGAAAACTTTATTAAAATTTCAGCTAAAAATTTAAGATTAATCAGGGAAAATGTACAATGACTTCAACGTACTATATTTACATTTACATTTACAAGGTGACAACTTTGGTAAAAATTCAAACGAAAACGGCAAGTTTATTCAGAGTAAAAGGAAATTGACAACAACAAGCGCAAAGGAATAAACATCGAAAAGTGCACACATATGTCAGCAGAGAATATTGGTCAGGCTGATGTGTAAAAAGTGTGTAGTGCACATGATCAAACTTGCCCTCTGAGACAAACTCTGAGGTTTATTTTTTCATGGCTAATTACACTTAGTATATCATCCATTTTTCTCTCTTCTTACTCTTTTTTCCCTCCCCAATATATCGGTATTCAAGCCTGAGCCTTCTTAAAGGCGGGGTAGGGGTGAAGGGGGGCGTGGAAGGGGCCCTTGCCCAAGGCCTCTTAAAAGAGGAAAAATTAAACTTAGACATGAAAAATCTTTAAGAACTATTAGACATTTAGATAGAAAGTATTTTTATGTTCAGAAATAGAGAACATTTTAATAAATTGAGTAAACATAAAATATTGTGTATCAAAGGATTGCTTAAGTTGGATGTGAATACAAACATAGATCTTCGACACATGGCTATGTCCGCGCTTATTGTCAGCTCAAAGAACGCAAAGTGAATTGAGAGATAAAGGCCACTGCCACACAACTGAATAGGAAGTCAACATTTTTACACCCCATATTTTTACTTAGATTTCTTGATTACAGACACAGTGACACCAACCAAGCCCCCCAGAGGTTTCAGGGAAGCTACGGCAGTGGAATTTTGGGGGGCCCCTTCCATACACAAAAGTTAACTCAATTTATATGTTTAAATTTCATACAAACCGCTTCAGTGGATGTGTGGTATATGGCGCTAATCTCGCAATAGACTATACTGCCGATGATCAAGGTTCTATCCCAATCGGGTGTATTGAGGGTGGTTTTTCCTAAATGGTTTCCCACTTTCCACGAAAATGCAATTACACTTCATTTAAATTCAACCTTCCTAATCCCTAAACCATTAGTGTAATTAGTACCTATATAAGAGTTTATCACCAATGGGTAGTAAGAAGCAGTGCTAAAAAAAATATACTTATAATTTTAATAAACACTAATAAAGCTATGTGCATGAAAAAATCATAAAAGTTTCCCTTAGTTGTTAATCTAGATTATTTTCATATCTTTACAATGCTCACCCCCTTAAATTAAAAAAATAAATTTTTCTGGCCTTTTATGCACATCTGTTATGACTTTGGAAGACTTGTTTCTGTACAAGAGAAATGTTTTGGTGGCTGGGGCGCTCCAAAATGTTGAGCCCTGAGGTGAACTGCCTGATTTGCTCCCATTACCCCTTTGGGTGGCCCTGGAAAATCAGATTCACTCAGCTGACCAAGGCTGTCATTTAGTGAGAAATGTCTGCATTGTACAGTGTACCTGCAATGAAAATTTAGTCATGTTGAGCATTTTATCCACATGGTCTTTCTTGCTGTTTATATATTGATTTTATAGTAAATTTAATATATATTTGCGGTTATTGAGAAAGTTATAGTAGCTAATCACACATATTTTTTTTTTGTAATCATAAATTTAATTTAATAATGAAACATAATTTTGATAATAAGTAAAGCAAGTAAAAAAAAAAAAAGGACCAGATAATCGTTCATACTTTCTCATATAATCTATTATATTTTAAATATTCAAAAATTGGTTATCAGTGAACTACCTTTAAATAAGTTTTACTCATAAAAAAATTCTATTTTTATAATCATATGAAAAATTTCTTTATGTATAAAGTTTGGGCAACATTGGAAGATATATTTATTAATAAAATCTAATTTTAAAATGCACTCATTAATAAATTACCATTAATTTTATAGATAGAATCAAAATTGTGACTAACCCACTTCGGTGGCCGCGTGGTCTAACGCAATACTCTCGTGTTGAACTAGACTGCCGAAGACGGGAAGATCAGGTCTCAAATCCTGTATGGTGCACTGAGGGGGGTTTTCCTAAAATGGTTTTCCATTCTCCTTCAACGCAAATGCAGGTGCATTTCCTCTAAATTAAGCCTTCCTAATCCCTAACCGACTAACGTAATTAGTACATAGACGTATAACACGAACGGGTAGTAAGACACGGTGCTAAGAAAATAGTATAGGATTTAGCCTTAAGGTATGGCCGTATGACATCTAAATATCAAGCTTGAATAAAATCCATCAAACCATTTAGATTGTAGCACCAGCTATCACAGAAATACAGCGGGACAGACAAACTTGTAAAAGCCACATTTTTGAGTTTGATAGCACTTAAAATATCAAGATCCTCCATAATCACGAGGTAGACTTTTTCACAATTACAACACTGAAACACATTCTTTATAAACAGGATCTGAAACTGAAACAGGAAAATTTAACTTGAATTCTTAACTTTCCTCCAATAATTCATTTTCACAGCAAAAAAACACAAGACGGCAGTTTCCGGGGAATCATCTAATCATCGATCTAGGCCAATGGGAACTATAAATGATCAGTCTCGAGAATGCCGAGTTATTAACCTGTCACTATAAAGATTCAAACTTCTTGTGTACAGAGAGAAAAATAAAAAATAAACACTAAAAATCATTGTATAATGAAAGACACACTTCTATAAAATCATAAGTTTTCTGTATTTTTACCTTATCTAGTGTTTTAATTTGAAGCAGTTCTTAATGCCTTCAACCACCTGACCCCTAAATAATTAATGTAGCCAATTTAAAATGTTACAATCTATGCAAAAAGAGTTATAAAAATACGGGCTCTTTAAAAATAAACTGGCAGGAGGCTCATAAAAGAGAGGGCACAGGGCCTTTAAACTCCTAAAGACAGCCTTACTAGACCATGTTTTCTGTCCGGTTTTCTAGAAGGTATAACATTTTATCTTGTTTCACCTGTTCCATCTTTTTCACCTTTTAAAATATAGATGCATCCTTCTGACTAGACCCAGACCTCTTTGTATATATTTTCATATGCCTCCTCTTTTGTCTAGGTCCATACTGAGAGTTTGACCAAATTTTGATTCAACACTTAACTGCCTGCCACCCAAATGCCAAATAACGATTATCATAATTTAAAAAAATTAAAATTGGAAAAGTGTAGAAATAATTTAGACATTTTTTAATTCAGAGACCATGAAAAAAGAGTGTATCATTTGACATCAAGCTCTGAGATACGCATCTCCTGGGCAGAAATAATTGAAAGAGGTCGCCGCATCACAGAGAAGATTCCTCTAAACAATATAGCTTGGTATCCTGGTGGAAGCATGAAGAAGAGCAAGCTGCTACATAACATATGTGTCTTCTTCTTTCATTTGTTACCAGCTTATTTCATTGACAGCCTCATCTTCCTAGCTGGGCACAAGCCAATGTGAGTATCTCTAAATGTTAGAGTGATGAATTGAAACCATCCATTTCAAAGTATGTATTGATGCCAAATGATGCTGAAAATTGGCATCTTTAATTGCAATTTGATATTTATTGTAAAAAAATAAAAAATAATAGTAATAATAATCCTGGTCAACCATCTGCTACAATTTGTGGGGTTTGTAGGCTCGTTGACTTATTGAGGTCCTTAGGGCTACAATTTATGTTTTACATACTAAACATCTGAATTAATCAAATTAATAGATTAATTAAATAAATGATTGTTTTAAAGGGGGGGAAGTAAGTAACTAAATTTAATTCACAGAGAATCATTTTATTATTTTTTGACCACCTTAATTCATTGAATCTTCATTATATCTTAATGCATATAAATATTATTTTACTATAGTATGCACATATATTATCTGCAAATTCTTTGCTTTAGCATTCATCACACATAAACTAGAAAAATGAATAAAAACTTAACAAATCAGGCTATTTATTGGTTGTTTCTTGTGTGATCATAGTAATGGGAAAATGTGGTGCTCTGTTTGTTCAAGTTTAACTTAGTGTTTATAAAAAAATATATTTTTACAATTAGGTAACAAAGGTAGTTAGTAAATGACTAATCTAATCTAGCCCTTAACTACCATGGTAAAAAAAAGTCACACATTTGCCATGATGGGGTCATGAGCGACCCCAATATTTTTTTGCTTGGGAAAAAAATAAACTTATCGATAAAAATACACAAACCTTTATTTATTCTTCATATACATATTAGAAAGAATAGTACACCATTATTTGATTATTTTCTTTTATTTGACATAAAGATACTGTTATTTGTTCAAAAAAAGTCACAAATGAAATATTTTAAAACACAGTTTACCAAAATGATCACAAAATCTTAATATAACACTATTTTATTAAACTCAACACAGTTCCAAGTCCCCAAATGGTGTTCCTGGCTACCTGCGAATTTTTTT
>CABFWB010007014.1:16762-28086 GCA_902151455.1 Timema bartmani
TTCTGGTGGTGCATCTGATGTCTCAGAAGCTGCATCGTTATCAGACAAAGCAGCATCTAAAAGTCTAACAATTTCTTCTGAATTATGTGCTAGGTTTCTTTCGGCCATCTTACTTTGTAATAAAAACAAATTATTCACTCAACAACAACAAAAGCACACGCAGAAATATATTTTAGAATTTAAGAAATACAATTAACTTTTATGAAAAACAACTACGTTACAACCATGGTGGGGTAAAAAATGACCCCGATAAGCACTCAACCTTGAACGCACAAGGACACACAACAAACACAACTTGCCTCCTACACAGCCTGGCAGGCACTGGGATTACATGGGATTGCAGGGCGATAGCAACTTACCCTGCCGAGATATCTAGAAACTAAACTGCATGGGGTCTCATATGACCCCACCATGGTAGTTAAGGGCTAGTCTAATCCTTTTTTTTTAATCATTGTTACATAAAGATTTTAACCATGTTTTTAGAATGATTCGTATTCAACGCAGAATCAGCAAAGGATTTGAAGTGTTTGAGTACTATGCAAACAACCAATGGGATTTTAAGAATGATCATGTTCATGTGTTAAGAAAATTAATGAATCCCAGAGAAAAGAAGGCTTTCAAGATTGATGGGGAAGGTCTTAATATAGATTCTTATTTTGAGGACTGCATCTCTGCTGCTCGGATTTATATTTTAAATGAACCTCTGGACACACTGCCTGCAGCGAGACGTCACATGAGGATGTGAGTGATAATTTTATTATTTTATATATATGTAATATTTTGTATTTATAATGAAAGGGATGAATTTTTTAAAATGTTTATCTGAACAAACCACTGGAATACCACACAACCTTATTTTATCAATGCTACCTGCTTTAATAATAAATCAAAATTGCTTTATAAGCTCATTTACTCATTGTAAACCTACTTTTTTTTTATCAATTTGTCTAATTTAAATACAAACACAACTTTTTTTATCACCTTGTTTTGCTGCCTGTTCAGGTTATACACATATATGATAATTACTCCAAAAGGTTAAGGATGAGGAAGAAAGAATTTTAGAGATTATCTATCAGCATTTGCATGGAAGGAGAGTGGAAACCATTTAATAAAAATAGACCTCAGTAAACCCAAACGGGATTTGAACCCCAATCTCATCGTTAACAGGCAAGTCTAACATGAGAGTGACACCTTCAGACCTTTTGGTCATTGAAGCTAGTATTCATTTACTAAAGTAAAATAACATTCTACATTAAGAAATACAAAAATGGGTCTGCTGATATGCCACCCCTCTATGAAATAAATAGTGGTTTTATTTAGTGAGTGTATTGTATAATTTTTTTAATAACTTTATTTATTATGTATTTTGTTGCTACCTCCACCCCCTCCCCCTCCCCTGTGGGCTTGATCATTCATGATAGTTTGCAGGAGGGATAAGGTCGCAGGCAAATTAATTGTATGGGTTCCAAATAATGTGTAGGTTTACGAATTTTGGTTTAATAGTCGTTACTAAATGATAATTCAAAATATGTTTGATGAAAGATAAAGAAATAAAGAGAGTGGACACCTGCGTTCGTGCAAGAACTGGCTTAACAAATGAGAACTTAGACCGATGGAATTGACTGACAATGTGCGTGACCCGTACAGAACTCGATCTCAAGACCCTGGGCTCTACGAATGCCCTCTAAGTACAAATGCTACTGATGACCAGAAGATGTAGCCTGATATGGTACGGTGTCGGGCAGCGTAACTGCCTGCAATATCGATGGAATTGTGACAGTCCCAATGCCAAAAAACAATGGTCTTTTATACCCCTTAATGGCCACTTTCCTGGCCAAATAGTTGAATTATTCTTATGAATTGTCAGCATCCCCCTACAACCTTTTTAGTCCATTACTTTTAGATGCTAAGCCAGCGATTTCATCGTCTGTGTCCACTCGAGTTATGTAAATCAAATCAAACATTCAAACATTGCCCTGATTATGACAATTTATTATATAGTAGGGTCTACGATTACCTATGTTATATGGTAGCTAAATTAAACTTTTATTCTTTCAGAACATTGGTTTCATTTCAAGTTTGGGCCTGAACAGTGGATCAACTTATTTCAATGAGAGGTTTTATGAAACAAACAGGAATTAAATCACAAAATTTCTATTAATATTCTGAAAATTGAAAAATGACACTTGGACACGGGAATCCAACCCGGGACGATTCCCGTGTCCAGGTGTCATTTTTCAATTTTCAGAATATGATATCTAGATGGAGTAATCCTCACTAAAAGCATAAATAATAGTTTTGACTATTTAATTCTTTTCTATTAATAAATTAATGTCAAAACCTAAATCACAAGTGATTTCTCAAAATTGAAGAAACACATCTTGAGCTCTAACAAACACTCTTAAAAAAACTTATAATATTTATAGGGCATTTTCCGATCAATGAAAACAATTCATATTAAGAGTATTTTAGAGTCATAATTGTGGTGAAAATAGCAATAGAGTGCCTTAAGTAACTCAAACCATATTATTAAATATTACTTTGGAGGGTTTTACCACCAAACCATATTATTAAATGGAGGGTTTTACCACCCCATTGCTTTAGATGTAATTGTACTTTAACCAGTACAGTTCAGCTTTATATCCATGCCCTCTTCAAAGAACGTTCTTCATTAAACATACTTCACACAACATTTTTAAATAGTTAAAATATTTTAAACCAAATTTGGAAATTTATTAAATCTTTCTGTTGATTGTTTTGAACCATTTCACTAGAAATATCATAGGTTAGGCCAGAGGGCCCTGGTTAGAATAAAGCACGCTAGCACTTAAATACTTCGCTAGTAGCAGAAGTTTTTATAAAAATAGGATGAGCTATTGTTCACTTAATTACAGTTGTCTAATGTTCATAAATCATGAGCTAGATCCACAGGAGTGACACTGTTTTATAGAACTAAGGAAAAATTTCACCAGACGACTATTTTAAATTCAATTTTGAAAAGAGGATAGAAGGGCAATACCTACACACTTACCAGAAAACTATAGGCCTCAAAGTTCACAAATAAAAACACAACAAGCACATAAGTACCGGTATCACATTTTCGGGGTACAACAGTCCCCTTCTTCAGCAGAAAAAAGTAAAACGCCAATTGGACTATGGCAGCATGACTATATGTAGAACATTGTCACTTAGATACTGTTGTTACCTGTTTCTTGATTTGCTGGATTTTGTAGTTATCTTTTAAAACTTGTTTCTTGATTCTTGGTAGGTGGATAAAATGTTGTATTTATATTATATTTAATTATTGAGTTATTAATTTATCATTTATTATTTTTTATTATTATTGTTTACCTAGAAATGACTGACTGGCATGCTTGGAAGAAAGGGAGATAAGGTTATCTAAGGTTGAGACCAGTAGGGTTGTCTATATTTGGTTATATATTGGTTAGCAAGTTCCCACCTATGAAGCTGGGAAGTATTGCAACTATGGGGGAGGGCTTGTATTACTCTAGTACTATATCATGAGTTAAAATCTGCCTTATGTGTTTGGGCATGAAGTGTTACTTGTTTGTCAGGATGGTTGTGTTTGATGTCAAAACGATGAGCATTCATTAATTGACTGTGTGTTCCTGTGGTGAGACCAATGTATTCAGCAATGCAGTAGTTGCATTGTAGCTGGTATATAAGATTTTCTGTGGAGCATTCATGGTGGCCTTTCATGGGGTATTCCATTTGTGTGAGTCTGTTGTTAAATGAGGTGAAAGGTTGGTGAATTTCAGGCCCAACTATGAGGTAGTGTAATAAAACTAAAGTGGTGAGTATTTCCATTATATCCATAGATTCTAGCTCAAAAAATCATTTAGGTAACCACCAGGCCACATCTCCTTTTTTAAAGCTTCTTTTGGCGTAAATAATTTTGAGGTCATACTATAAAAATAACATGGTTA
This sequence comes from Timema bartmani, assembly GCA_902151455.1. NCBI lineage: Eukaryota > Metazoa > Arthropoda > Insecta > Phasmatodea > Timematidae > Timema > Timema bartmani. The sequence continues at coordinate 20,710 of CABFWB010007014.1, forward strand.
ATTCTTGGTTCTAAAGATAATAATTATGTTGTTAAATATGTGATTATAGTTTTGTGTCTAGGGTAGGTCTGTTTTTACTTTGATTATGAATGGCCACCCTTTCTTCTTCTCCAATGAGAGACCTTCCTCTCACCGGAATGGATTTGCTCTTTTTTCCCATCCTTTTTTCTCATCAGGAATGCAGTTGAGTTTTCTTTGTATATTGAAATAGAGTGTAGCTCTCTTTAAATCTATTTACTGTCTAATAAATTAAAAGTCTAGGAAATATTTGTATACAAAAATCATTAATGGATATGATTTTTGAGAGCAATTTGCTTTTACTACTACACTTAGCTCATTCAAAGGAAATGAAAGAGAATGTCTAGGTAATATTAAATTGTATGGATTTAAAATGTTTCTTCCTAAAATATATTGGTTCGACTAATATCTTGTTGATCTCTTTATTTCAGGATGTACTGGGTGGATGTTATCACCAAAATGTTGTTCTTCGGCCTCATGATTTATATGCTTGTATCAGTGTTTGATACTTTTCTTGATGTTAGTAACGGCATATACCGATTGGCTGGACATGTGCTATCAGACAAGGAAGCAACTTTGTGAGACTATATCCAAATAAAAACACTGTTTTATGTTCTGTTATCATATTTAGTATATAAATATTCAAGTATTTGAAAAACAGAATAGTTATTACCCCAAAGAATGTTCTTCATTATTTTGTGTAAAATGTAAGTGTACAAGATAATAAAACATATCATCAACTTATATACATCAACCCATGGGTTTCAATATTAACGAAGTGCATCCTTGAAAGGTATTTGATGCAAAAATCTGTCAAGTCTATTTTCCTGAATTATTTACACGAGTTTAAAAAAACCTGTTTGCATTTATATGAGTAGTATGTTTTATTATTACAGCAATTGAGCTATATAATATAACAAATATTCATATTTGATATGTTTTATATATGTACATTAAAAAAAAATTGTTTAAAATTGTAGCTACACAAATTAGATAAAACCTTAAATTAGCTCTCTTTTGCACTGTATGATATGAAAACATGTAAATATTACTAGTTTTTGCCCGTGGCTTTGTTTGCATTGATGTCAAAGAAATTAACTTTTTTTTTGTACCAAAAACACCATTTCAAACATGAATGAAGCAAAGAAAATGTTTTATATGTCGACGATGACACATATTAACAGCAAGTTGGAGTAAAAAAACAAAATAGTTTAAATTTTTTTAGCTATTGTATAAAGATTGTTTCTCTTACATGGAGGCATTGCTGAAAATAACACCAAAATCAACCGTTTACATTTTTGCAGCATTTGTATGGATATTGTTTTTTTTTTATATGAGGGCATTGTTGCAATGAACACAATATAAATAGTTTAAATTTAATATCCAAGCAACAAAATAATGTAAATTGAAAGAACTATATTGAGCGCCCTTTCACACCAAACAAAATTGTGCTGTTGCCTTAGTATCAAATAACAGCCAAAATGTATTTATACTGTTAATGCCTTGTTTTTTCGACATTGCTTCCCTCGCTGATGAGATAGCATGATGGTATATATAGTTTATTCTGTTCCCGGAGAAATGAGTACAAAAGAAAGAGTACCATCTCGATCCGATGAGTACTTTTTGAGTTTACTGGCAGTATACAAACAGACAGAATTTTTTTTCTAGAAATCGAATATATTTGATCTTATTCCATTTATACTTTCGGAAAATTTAGATACTCAACAAAAATTCGAATGTACACTTCTGTCGAGGTTGTAAGGTAGCAATTTGATGTTTCAGTCCTTGTGTTATGTTATACTCCAGACATGATTGGAAAGCAGATTGCATAGCTTAGGACCAAAGCCAAAGTAAGAGCTAGCCTTAGTTCCATAAATTATTTCTTGACTGTTGGGAGGGGGGATTGCGGAGGGGTTATGTATTTTAATGCAATTTGCAATATCCAAATGGTTTAATTAAATAAATTAATTTTGTATTTTTTATATAATGTAAAATATATATTATAAAACATTATATATCTTATATATAACATTAAATAATATATATAATAGTATATATGATATAATATATATAGTTTTGATTATATTATGTATGTAATATATGTATATTTAGTATACATATATTATATGTAATATATGTATATTTAGTATACATATAATATATATTATATTTATAATATATTTATGTATAATTTATTATATCTACCTTATATATAATAATTATTATATATTAAATATTTTATCTATTATATAATTTATACATGTATAATATTTTTATAATATAGATAAGTAATAAATAACAATATATATTATATATATTTAGTATACAACTAATACATATACTAAATATTAAAAATAATATATATATATTATACATACATATAAAGTACATATTAAATATTTTGAATATATATATTATATAAACATAAAATATATTATATATATATATATAGAGAGAGAGAGAGAGAGTCAGGTTCGAGGCCCTGGCTAAGTGCTGGCTGAATGTTTGTATATTTGCTATGTGTTTATTCATAATTTTATAGTTGGTATTAAAACTAAAACATAATATATTATAAAACATCCCAAAAAATGTAGAAAATTTTTGATAATGCTATTTTCCGTGCAAACGTGAAACGGATAATAGGCATAAGGCCAAAAATAGGATGTTAGAATATATTCTTATATAAAATAATATTTTTCATACGCTTCCTAATATCGCTCCTTGATACAGGTTTAGTAATACTCTAGTGTGGTAGAATTAATAAGGGTGAATTGAGTGGGGATGTACCCACATTTACACATGGGGAAGGTAGGAAACAATTTAGGAATAAACACCCCCAATACGCTTGGCTGGCTGCAAGACTGACCCTGACTTCCCCCTCGCAGGCTAACCATACAAGATAACATTATATTTACAACGCATGAAATCTGATTCATGTAGCACATCATATAATTTTTACATTGATATAATAGCTATACTATAAAACTTTAGTATTTCTTTATTTTTTCCAAGTTTTGACTCCCCTTGGAAAGATTGTCTTCATAGACTATATCTTCCCCTCAATATCCATTTGACCAATCACACACATTATAATGTAGTGAGCAAAGGTTTGTATATTGGCAACAAGACATGTTTGATACCAAGGGGAGGAAACAATTTACTAGTAAAGTCTCAAAGTAACAACTACCTATACCCCCACCCCTGTTGGTAAATATACACACCACTAAAGATATATTGATACACATTTTGTTGGTAAATCTTTTCAAGGTGAATGTATGATTACAAAACCGTCTAGATTATTATATATTATGTTTAAAGGTTTGAAATCACTTTGCAAGCCATACACTGAAACAAAAAAGTAATAATTTATAAATGTTTTAATACAACCGGGGGTTGGTGTATTTCCTGAATGTGTGTGGTTTGCTGTGGGTTTTAAATCCGACAACATTGGGAAGCCAAAGAAATGGGTAATGCGATTGAAACGCCCCTTTGTATAAAACAAGTAAACAAAAGGAAACTATTATTGTTTCGAGGGCACCGCGAAAAAAGGTTTACAATGTAAACAATTTAACATATAGTTATGTAACTTCTAGGAATTTGCCTGCACCCTATGTTTACCCTGAAAGGTAGCAAGCTTACCATGCTTGGTTCTACTATAGTCAAGCATATAAGATAGTACTATAATGTAATCTCTCAAGGTAAGACTGATACATTTCTTTGTAAACAAAATGTACAGGTATAATTGAAGGGGTCGGGGTAAAGAGTGCCAATCCTCAATTTCCTAAATTTAAAGGAGAGCAATTTTAAAGTTCTTTTAAATCCTCAAATCATGTTGTATGTGGGAGCAGTGTTTTCACATACTAAAAAAGTTTTTTGACTTATTATAAGTGATGTAGATGTGTATTGTGTTTTCTTCTTTGTTTTAATTTTCATGTTTAATATTTTAAAATACCTTTGTCTAGAATGGTGTGGCGTGTCACTTTTGGATCAAATAAAAATTACATTCTTTTATGAACTGTGACTAGGGTTTACAATGAAAATAAAACAGTTGCTGATATTATTAGTGTTCAATCAAAATTTATAAAATTATTACCATAATTTTAATTAATTGATGTATTAGAAAAAAATGACATTTTAAGTTAACATTACATACTATACAAGCTTACAAGTTTTTTGTGCCTTGCATCTGCTCGACTTCCTCACTGTTTTCAGAATCAGGAATTAAGTTGGGGTAATATTGGTGATGTATATGTGGGATGAAGTCAAGATCTTTCATCACATCCTTAAGTTTATCTTTCTTAAGTTTTCATGCTCCAAAATAATTCTGCTTTAAGCTCAATGATGTGGTGTTGCCTTTCTTCCTGATGATGTACTCCTCAAAATCCATGTTCATTCGGTTTTTGAGTTTCATAACCCATGGTTTGCTTTCTTCAAAACGGAAACAAATCTAGTCTGTGCACTTAATGTTTGCACGACTTATACATGTTTATTTTGTTAGTGTTCACCAAATCAGTTTTTATAAGTGTCAAGTCATAAAAGTCATCTCGTTGTATTGGTGTTACACATAACTTTTTCTTCGTTCACATTTCAAAATTATTTTTTTCCAGCCAGCAGGGTCATACAGAATAGGATTAATTCGTTGATACGTCTCGATTTTCGCAAAGTCTCTATCTGACAGCAATAATGTATGTCCAGAAGTCAAGAACTAGTGTTAAATCTCAGAAAACTGGTTCGTGTGGATCAGATAAGATCACAGGGCCATAATATTCCAATTTTTGTTTTGGCCTGCGCAGTTGTCTGAGAAAGCGACAAGTTTTTTTTAGCATCAGTGGTATTTGCCTTCAGGTATGTAATGATGCAGCCTTCTATTTCGTCACTACCTCTACCTGCAATACTCTCCTCCCACAGGAACTTGTATCCTAGGTCTTTCCCACAACCATTGGTACCCACGTTATAAGTCCATAACTTTCGTAAATAAAAAGCTGAAGAACACCTAAGCTTAGGTGTTGGTAGGTTTGTTGTAAGTCGACGGAAATCACATGAACAGAATCATCCTCTTTTGCCATTTCAGAATACTCGACCATCTTTGATTTGAGTGAGTCTGCATACCAAAGGTGACGTTCCTTGTCTCTTATTGCAGAATTTTTCTCCTCTTTAGTACCATTTTAATCTTTGATTTGAGTGAGTCTGCATACCAAAGGTGACGTTCCATGTCTCTTATTGCAGAATTTTTCTCCTCTTTAGTACCATTTTCTATTTTAAGTTGCAGTGAGTCACAAGTCTCACATGTGTCTAATGATGGAAGCTTGAACCCAATATTACTCTCTTTGTTAAATATTCTCCTTTACTTGTCCTCAGAAACAGTAGGCAAATCTTTTTTCACAAAAAACTCAATGTACATATCATACAGAGTTTTAAGGTTCATGTTACATCCAAGTACACTCGATCTGTGTTTTGGACCCTACTGTAATGAGACTGATACTCAGGAAAGTCTTAACGTGTTCATGAACTCTTGCTATAGCTCAATCTGAGATTCGGTTAGCTCTCTTGTTATGTTTTCCCCTTTTATCTACAGGGGTGTGTCAATCTTTGACTTTATTTTCTTGATTATATTATTTACCCTATCCCTGTGGTTCTTCAGACCATGAATACTCATGAACAACTTTTTGTTAATTCGTTGAGTCTTTTCATCTATTCTCCTGAGTGGAACAAGGATGAGCTAAAAACTAGCTGAATTAAATAAATATACATTCTTCTTCTTATGATTAATATTTAAAATACATATTACAAACAAAAAACATATCATTGTTATTCTGACATAGGGGAAGGAGCCAGGTAGGGTGGGAGGTGTGTTAGGGGTGAGACAATTAGCTCTCACATTCATTGCATTGTATTACTTCAGCAACAAATATTTACCAACATATTTAACTCTCCTCCCTATAGACCATAACTGAGACAAATATTTCTTAGCTATGGGAAAAAATAAAAAAAACATCAAATCTCATTGGCTGCGTTTACAGTCACTGGCAATCCCCTGCAGGCGGCCCTGACAATGCAGGATGCTTATTATAGAGAGAGAAAAAGAGGAGAATGGTCAAAATTCAAGATATTCCCCAACACATGTTTAAATTTGTTCCTGAAATACGAAGACATAACACTGCATTTATTTAGGTACTGGTAGACTACAATTTTTCAACTTTCTTGAATGTAGCTCTACAATGATATTTGGTTTACATATTTCATGCTAACACTTTGCGCATAAAATCATTTTCGGGACACACACACACACACACAAAATTGATTGCACTCTATATATTTTGTATTTTCTCTTGTAGTTAAGGTGAGGGGTCAGCTACAATTAACTAGTAGTTTTACTTGATTGACCTTTGTAAAACAACATGCCATTTCAATAGATTAATTACTAAATAAGCTTGGCTCTCTTCCTTTTTGATTATAAAGTAGGCTTATAAACAAAAAATCGAGTACACAAATGACATCTTTGTGCAAGAATGAAAATCAATACTGTTTATTGTTTGCCTTGCATATAGCATGTGCATCAAACTACATATACTCATTTCTCTACTTTCTTGCAATGATGACAGGAAGTCTACAAATTAATTAATGTCTGGCTGTCAATTGTTTTGATGATTTTGGTTTTAAATTAACATTGTCAATGTTAATTGAAATACTTTTTTTGTCATCAAAATATAAAGTTAAGTTTTTAATTTTCTTTACACACTGACAACACCCTTTTGATCACATTTAGGTTAGATAGCCAAGGCTTTACTGTCAATATAGATTAATTACAGTTTGTCTACTGAGATGCTATTATAAATTATCATATACTGTAAACATTTTCTAGACATACCAAAATAATCTATCTTCCATTGTTTTACTGACCTGACCAATTATTTTATATTGTTAATAAAACTGCGCTATATTGAACTTTATTAAAATTAACAGAAAATATATCAGCAAAACTTTTTATTTGGTTATTCAAAAGTCACTGTAAAAAATGCATACACGCTAGTTTCAAAATCAAGTAAATTAAGTGTTTTAACTACTTCACATTATGTTTTTTACATTTTGGTTATAGATATGGTTGGATAAATATTTAAAGATAATGATCATAGTCCATGTTGATCTTTTGTCATAAAAACATGCTGATATCTTTTCTTGAAGCATATAATAATAGGGAGATACTATATTCATGACATTTGTTATATTTAAAAAGTAATGTGCCATAAAACTGAGTTACATAATCTGAAGGGAGGTACCTTAGGTAGGGCATTATTTTTTATTGATTTTCACATTTCCATGTTATCAAAACCACAAACATGGCCGTAGTCGGGGGGGGGG
>CABFWB010007015.1:0-14590 GCA_902151455.1 Timema bartmani
TTTCCTATTAGAGTGGGGTAAAATATTAATATCCCTTACAGTGTAAAATATATGGAATAACCATTCATTTACCTGCTTTGGTGGCCGCATGGTCTAAGGTGTCACTCTCGTGTTAGACTAGACTGCAGACGACAGAAAGATCGAGGTTCAAATCCCGGTTGGGTGCTGAGTGGTTTTTCCTAAATGGTTTTCCACGCTCCCTCCACGCAAATGCGAGTACACTTATTCTAAATTCAACCTTCTTAACAAATGCGAGTACACTTCTTCTAAATGCAACCTTCTTCATCCCTAACTCATTAACATGATTAGTACATGCGTATAACCTGAACAGGTAGTAAGACACGGTGCTAAAAAAAACATTCATTTAGAAAATTTTCTAAGTAATTAAAGACCTTTACCAGCGGAGTATTTTGATATATTGCCAGATAAAACACGTTTTTTTTAACTTCTAAATTGCTTCACTCTGTATTATAATTGCTAACAGAAAACCACACGTTCACTAATTACTTTTCAATTAGAAATACGGTTGTTACTGGTCGAATAGCTATTAAGGGACTGAAACAATCTCCAAGTACAGTATCGTCTAATCGTGCTTAACAACACTTCCACAAACCATTCAATGCGATCCTAACGTCTGTGTTTATTATACAGTGATTACATTTCAGATGCGATTGTTATTTATGGATAGGCTATAGTACTTAAGTGCTAATTTGATGTTTGTTATATCCCAAAGCTGCATAAAAAAAAGAACCTAGAAAAATGAACACACATATGCGCAAAATAAACTTAAGTAAATATTACCTGTTCTGGTGTGTGTGATGTCGCAACAATAAGTGATATAAACCTTTAACTAAGAACAATTTTTTTTTAGAATACGATAGACGTCTCAGGTTTTAGTGAGAATGTCGAGCTTCTAGCCATCTTGTTTTTTTAATACACCTAACCTAATCCATATAGGATTTAATCTGATTTAATCTAGATAATAACCAGCCTCGTGTTATATTGGTCATAGCTCCTGGCTGCCTATCTAGAGGCCCCGGGTTCGATTCCCATCCGGTACTGGGTGATTTTTTTTTTCTCTAAAGGTCACCATGGTTTGGTTAATAAGGCTTAAATTAGATTAAAACCTTCATTGGCTTGACACCGGCACATCACTACCATCATCATACCCTCACCTCGTCGTGACATGGAAAGAGCCTCCATTAAAAGGATAAACTATTAGTACTGACTAATCTTTCCGCAAACTGAGATACAGATTGCTGTAGCCCAGACATGCTATTATTATTATTATTATTATAATTATTAAATAGGATTAAATTTAGTTAATATTCTTCATGACTTGCGGTACTGTTTCGCGATTTGCCACCCACCTGTTTTTATTTCAATAGAATCCCTTTTTAACAAGTATAATTTTGTCCGTAAATCCTTTAACCTAAGGCCCATTCTACACGGACGTTGAAAGCGCCCGCAGTTTCGACGCCGCGTGAACGTCAGTTGAATAAGTCAATGTGCACCGCATGGTCCAATCTATAGGAGCGTTTTAAGCGCCCGGTGTTTCGGCGTTAGCCGGGCGTCCGACACTTTTAACGCAAGTAGATGCGTTAGCGACGCTGACGTTGGCAGCGCTGGTAAAACTATAGAGAGCGTTTTCACGGCAGCTGCGACGCGACACTTCACTCGCATTGTGTTTGTTCAGTGACACTCAATACTTTTATTTATAACCGTATCTTGTATCTTTGGTTCACAAAAAAAAATCTCAAAAGCTGATCATGTGACGGTACTAACATTCTATAATCTTGACAAAATTATCTGCATACATTCTATGATTTTCAAACATTACAAGAAACTGTCCTGTTGAACGAGAGGGATGAGTTCCCCAACGTCTTTCTTCTCTTTCAGAATGTTCATAATACCCTTCCAAAAGATGAATCACACCAATACATCCTATCTCCATGGTGTCTATTTTCTGATGAACACACCATTAGACTCAGCAGTTCTGCCTTAAAAACGCGGTGCTTTTAACGTCAAGTGTAGATTAATTAAACTACAGGTAGGCGTCAGCCTTAAGAACGCGGTGCTTTCAGCGTTCGTATAGAACGGCCTTTAGGCGCAACGCTTGCTTTTTGAGCTATATTTATATAATTTGCTATCATTTCCTTGAACTATTTTAATTATTCCCTTTGACATGCACTATGCAGTCTTCTGACGCTACATCTATTTTCAGATGTTGACAACCTATGTCTGACCTCCCGTCGTTATTGGCTAGAATTCACAGTTTTTTTTAAAAGGAAATTCAACTTCTCAGTTTTATATCCACCCGTAATCGCTTTCCTGTGGCGTTAATAACCACAAGGGTTTGACTCCCGCCCACGAATCAACTTTTTTTTAAAGTCATTACTATTTCCATGAACATCTGTTGTCTGAGCGTTCTTACTTATTGTTCAACAACTCGGTTCAAGGTTTACAAATGTCATCAGAGTAAACACTGGCGCAGTCCCTTGGGGGGGGAAAAAATGCTGCTCTTTTTGTTCCCCATAACCACGCTTCCACTATTGGTATTTCTAGTGGAGAAGATGCATAAACTGCAACAGAACGTTTCTCATGAATGAAGCATCCTATTTTGCACGTGTAGTTTAATTAAAATATTGTGAGCGTTGAAAACTAATATAGCATTCTTTGATTTAAAGATAATAGGTATGATGTATTTACTAGAGGTATTTAACGAGTACATTCTGAACCGACTGATTTTATCAGCACACGATAATTTCTACGAGTGAGAGCTAAAGAGTCTACCAACTTTGCCGGGAGCGGTATTTTAAACTTACCTTCCAGAGTTATTTTACATGACATGGAACCGACAGCTTTACTTCCCCTTCAAATGAAACTGTGCTACGGATTCTTATCACTCAAGTAAAATCCGTCGACTTTTGTTGGGTTTGAACCCACGAACATCAGGTCCTGAGGTGAGAGCGCTACCCCAAGAGACAAGTGTGATGTAATCTTTTTAAAGAAAATATTTGCTCTACATATCATATGAAATTTAAGAATGATATTTTTTTTTATCGTCATTTAATAAAATAAACTGAAATAGCCTACATTATAAGAACGTTTGTTGATCGATTTCAAGATAAATGTCAAACTTATCTTTTATTAAATGCGACATTTAAGTGTTTGCTGAAACAAAATGTAGGTGCCGCTTGATTTACAAGGTGATATTAAGCACCGTATTTGACCTAATATAATCAGAGGACGTAACAGCAGCCGGGGACTCTAATTGTATCTGGGGTAAAAAGAAGTAAAGTTGATAATAGTAGCAGGAGGCTTAGTAGATGCCGGTCTAACTTAATTGTAACTGAGACATAGGTGCTTCGAGAATTTTTCATGGGCCTCATGCTACGTAGTTTTCCTATCACCCCCCTTTCCTGTTATTCAACTCCCCCGACTTCAACTCCGGGCTGGAGCGACGATCATCCCCTCCAAGGACAGAGCCCCCTAGGTGAACAAGAAGACGAAGAGCTGGAGAAAATATGAAGCCGTATCCGAAAGTGATAGCGACTTTGAAGACTAGATAAAAAAAGTAATTGGGAAAGTGCATTTCCTTGTTTCAACCCATTACGTATTTGGAAAGTGTCTGATAAGTGACATCCAACCCGTACCCCGCCCCGCGTATCAGTTTATTATCTTGACAAGTTTTATGGGTATCCCAAACTTAACTAAAATGTCAGATAATTAATAATATAAAATGTTATCAATGTTGACCACAAAAACGTATTTGTCTTTTTTAAATGATCCTCCCTAACAACAAACCCGCCACGAGGGGTGGATTATTGGTACCATGATACAGAGCCTGGACCCAAGACCAAGAATAAAAAATGTAAAAAAAAACATGTAGAAGAGTAAATAAAATAAAACATGAATGATAAGCAATAAAATGTCCATCCATGCTAGGGAACAGTGCATGCCCAATCCATCAGATGGGGTTCCCTTCGAAGGAAATGTCTGTCATTTGTCCTAATGGTATCCTTGGATCGGTCCAGTCTTGTCCTTTGTTTCGAATTGTTAGGAAGCTTTCACGGAATCTATTGTTTTTGTACTTAAATTAAATTTAGAGCGTGAAGAGAATCAGGCAGTGAGTCAAGTACAATTTAAATATAAGAATTTTATTATCGGCTAACATTTCAGTATTCAGTTACGGATGAATTTGCGTACATTTTTTTTTGTTTTGTAAACGTTACTAACGATTAAAAAAAACTACAGGTCTAAGTGGAACAGTGGTGGAATGGCAGGGGGGATGGGCTTTCTCCCCTTAGGAAATAATTGATGTCCCCCTCCTATTGATTGGAATAAACTCGCCCGCTCTCCTGGAATAAACTTGCCCCTCTCAAAAGATTTATTTTACTCCCCTTTGATATTATAGAATATTAAGCTTAAAAATGGTCTTGTATAGAACTCCAAATAGCTTCTAGGGGCATTCACCACTCTAAACAGCTTCTAGAGGCATCAAATTTTCAACAATTTGCTTGGGCTGGACCATTCTATCTAGCTTCTAGGGGCATTCACCACTCTAAACAGCTTCTAGAGGCATCACATTTTCAACAATTTACTTGGGCTGGACCATTCTATCTAGTTTCTAGGGGCATTCACCACTCTAAACAACTTCTAGAGGCATCAAATTTTCAACAATTTACTTGGGCTGGACCATTCTATCTAGTTTCTAGGAGCATCTAATTTGCTAAACATTTCTAGAGAAAGACAATTTCAAATAACATCTAGAGCATCCAATTTTCCAAAAGTTGCTGGAAGAGGCCCACTTTAAATATAACTTGAATACTTCAAATTTAAAAAAAAATCTAAGGCTAAGAGGCCGCCCTTCCCAAATATTTCCTGGGAGTATCCTAATTTCAAACATTTGCCTAGGGGTCCTCAAGCTCCCCTTTAGCTTTGGGATTAGAGCATATCAAAACCCCCTTTTTATTTTATAAGCTAATTTACCCCTCTAGACAAATAAGGTTTCATTGCTCCTGAAGTTAAGTACAACAAAGAGGAAGGGGCTTGGTTTGAGCACCTGGTGGGCCTGCCTACCAGAACACTACTATATCTCCGGTTTGAATCCCGGTGGGGTCGAAGACTTTATTATGATCCCAGGCCCCTCTCTATGTACCATCTTTAAAACAAGGACTAATTAAAAAATGTTTTAAAAACTCTCGGCACGATTAGAAGGTTAAACAATCAGAGGAAAACTAAAATTAAATGAGAATTTTAAATAATGTTCACGGAGGAAAACTGGTAAAACGCTTGAAAGAAAATGCAAATATTAGTATAATCGCTCGTGATTGGACCCCAATCTACCGGTTAGGAGTCGTGACCAACCTTACTGGTGAACCATTGGTCGTGACTTAGTTGAGACTAAATGCAGGTCTGTGTGTGCCCCTACTCAGAGTCAATAAAATCCCCTATAAATCAATAGGGGAATAAAGGCTAAATAGTAGTCTTGTATTCTTCTAACCAGGATTATCCAGGCGTTGATGACCGTACGGATCTGAAATTAGTGTAAAATATTGAATAGAATGGTTGATAGACTATCATCATTATTAGCACCGCGTCTTACTACCCGTTCGGTTATACGCACCTACACTAATGTGCAATGGTAGGGTGATTGTGAGATGAAATGGAGAACCTACACTTTAACGTTGGATCCGAACCACGGTGGTAGGCCTGGCTTTCCTCACATTAGTCGATAGACTTTGTATGATTCTTCGCTACAAAGCAACCTGGATAGGACACATCCTTGGGAGGGACTGTCTTCTGCATGACGTCATAGAAGGCAAGTCAAAGGGAAATAGGAGCTTAGTAAGGAGGAGGATTAAAATATTGGATGACGGGAAGGAACGAAGAACATTCTGGGAGTTGAAGGAGGAGGCAGAGGAGAGGGTGCATTGGCGGTCTAAGTTTCACTGACAAAAGGAAGGGACCTGTCGTAAGACAGAACACCCAATAATAGGATAATACTAAACGTAGGAAAGAGATTCCCCTCCGTGCAGTTGTGAAAGTGAGCTAAATGTCCGCGGAGCTGTGAATTGAACCTGTGCCACGCCCCCCTGTATATTATCGTCGGTCCTTTCTGGTCAACAGCGCCAGCTCTATATGGAGGCTGCAAGCGAACGATCGTGCACGGAGATGGTAATCTCGCTCGCACAGACTCGGTCAAGGGGACAAAGTGAAACACCTGTACTCCAATCTGTCCCGTGTTAACCTGGAAGGTGAAAGCTAGCTCACACCCGACGCAATATCATATCTGTAAAGAGGTGGGGGTGGGGACTAGGTACACACTGTTAGAACGGTCAGAGAACATCGCCGCGCGGTCTAACACGCTTCTCTCGCTGTAGACTAGACAGCCGCTGACTGGTAGATCGAGGCTCGTATTTTGGTCACGTGTACTGAGGGTGGTTTTTCCTAGATCCTTTCCCACTCTCCTTCCACTTAAATGAGGGAACACTCCCTCTAAATATAACCTTCCTAATCCCTAAAACTATTAGCGTAATTAGTACATAAACGTATAACCCGAACGGGTGGTAATACGCGTTGCTGAAAAAAGACCCCATCGAAAGTGCACAAGAGGAAGAAATCTCATATCAAAAGGGCACGAAGATATGAATAAAAAGCGCACCTATACCTTGGATCGAGAGCGCACAGGGAAAAAAACACCTGCATAGGGTGGCAACACTGCAAACATCTTGTGTCCACAGTTATGGCGGGAATGAGCTATCACGTGGAATGTAATCCTCCAAAATATAATCGGCAAACGGTGATATCTTTTCATTATTTTGTGCCAGGTTAGGTTAGGTTAGGTTAGTCCGATATCAACAAGTGGTGCTGCCATATGGAGCTCAGAGACTAGCAACAATGGTGCACTTTTGACTCCCCTACCTTGTGAACTTCTGATTTACTCCAAAACAGGTACACAAATTCGGCCTATGAGCTACGTATCCTAGAATAGTGATAGTAAAGAAAGGACATTGACAAAACATTATTCAACGGTCAGATCTGCTAGCCGATTGACAGAGCCTGTCTCAAACCACGGATAAATTAGGTAGGTAAATTCAGCCACAACTTGGCGTCATATTATGGTACAATAACTTGGAGTATCCATAAGGAAAAAACCCAGTGGGATTGAGATCACTTAAATAATTTCATCATATTTATAAAATACAGGATGGCCCACGGAAATGTAGCCCGCCTCCTATATCCAGCAGACGCCTCGCTCTGAATTGGAGGAGGTCAATCCCCTTCCACACATATTGTGACATGAAGAATGAGCAAGTAAACTGCTTGTCTAAAGCACAAGATGGGGTGGAAGGGGATTGACCTCCTCCAATTCAGAGTGAGGCGCCTGCAGGATATCGGAGGCGGGATACATTTCTGTGGGCCATCCTGTATATATACTACACAATTGAAACACAATTATTTTAAAACGATAAAACTATTTCACTGATTCTAATTGTTGTCGTGGAAAGAATGCAGAAAGCCGTATTTCAATGCAATTTCTGGTTCAAGCATAATCGTGTACCTAATATCCCTGTTAATGAGTCCCGGGAGATGGGATCTTAAAGCATACCACCTATTTGCAACTTTTTGCTAGTAAATAGTATGGTTGAAAACTCACATTTGAATGTTCGTCTAAGTTCTTAAACTGCTATTAGTCTAAGCTAACTAGATTAAGGAAACAGTATAAGAAGGCTGAAAGAAAGTTCGTTATATAGAGAACATTTCCAATACAACCAAACTCTTGTGCGACTATTCTGTCAGGCGCACGATTTTGTCGTAATTGCAGTCTCAATTAAACTCTTAAAAAATAGCTAACGCACTTTTAAGCCATCAGAGTCAGTCATTGGAACTTCCGGTGGAGTTAAGTAGAGTCAGAACAACCATTATTGTATAAAACGATCTATGATTCTTGTAAACTGTTATTATGTTTAGGCTGAGAGTCAGTGCCGCTGCCAGTAGTCAGTACATCCAATATTGTGTATAAACCATCTGTGATCATTGTCGGCAGTTCCTATAGTGAGGCCGGTAGAGTGAAATTGAGTCAATACAGCCAATTACTATAGAGAAGCCACCACTGAAGTTGTAGTCAGCTGATTTTTGTAATGGGGCTGTAAGTTGACTGGTTTGAAGGTATGCGACTGGATGTTCCACAGCCTTTGGCTATTACGTCTCCTACGTCGGTTACACGAGGCAGACATCACTAGCGCTCCAGTCGGTGTTCTCGCCGGTACTAATTTCGTCATCACTTGATTGTTTCGAGTACAAAAAGGTACAAGTACATGTACTCAGACTTATGGAAGCTATGAATTATTTCGGTTGCTAATAATTTGGTGGATTAAACATAGTTGAGTCAATATTAATGCTGTAAAGAAAGAGTGAGCTCAGAATGTATTATAATACACGCATAATTAAGCGAGGGGCCAGCACTCCTGACTTGGACTCATATGATCGAGATTGTTGCCTTGAGAAAGATAATCATAAGTTTCTGATATCCATTACTGGAATTATAGTCTAAGAATAAAAATAATATAGAGGTTGCTTCATTTAAATGTTTTTCTATCTATAATGGTGGGGCAAAAATAGTTTAACTCGAAAGAACAGGAGACTGGACCGACTGTCTAAAGGTAGTCTGCATTTGTACTTCTGTGTCTATAATGTTGTAGGCTGGGGTTCAATTCTGGCTGGTTGCACTGAGGTAGATATTTTTTCCCCACTAATGGTTCCCCCTCTTCTCTAAAGTTGAAGTTTGTTACATTTATTTAAATTGAGCCTCATCATCCTTTGACCTATATTATTTTTAATTGGTGAGAGCTCTAATGGACAGTAAGAAGTGTTGTATTTTATGAAACTGCACTTGCATTTGTCTAAGGAAGGTGATCAAAAAATCTTCGGTGCAGCTGGTTGGAGTCGAACAGTTAGCTTCCGAGTCAAAACTAAGCGTACTAACCGTTGACTCCTCTGTTCCTTGTTTTGATTGACCGTTAAAGTGGGGTGGAAGGGGACCTGAGAAAAAAACCAGTGCGTTTGCAGTTTTTATGGCAAAACTTTTTTGTTTGCCAAAATAAATGAAATATTGCTCCAGTACAAACATAGAGTTTAATTTTCTTCACATGGTGACCTCAAATTTATTGAATATCTGTTAAGGCTATTCTGGAATTTAATGACAAATTTTTCTTTTCATTTAAAAAGTTTCTCATCTAATGCCACGTTGTTCGTGGCAGAAATTCAATAACTGTTGTTATCAACACGTGAAGAAAATTAAACTCTATGTTTGTAATGAAGCAATATTCTATCAAAGTTTAGCAAAAAAAAAAGTTTTGCCATAAAAACTGCAAAAAACACTGGCCTTAACTCGCATCCCCTTCCATCCTTCTTCAAGCAATGAATATGCTGGGTGACACTTGAAAGTTTCTGTCACAACCGATTGGCAGCATTTGTCGAGGATTCTCACATATGTATTCTTCTTAAGTGCACTTTAGTATTGACAATAACCACAGGGACATATTATCCTAGAGTAGTAGTATAGTAGTATAGTAGTATAGTAGTCAGCCAGCCTCGTGTAGAATGGAGTCTCCGGCGTGACCTCACCACTCGCATCAAGGTCACTCGAAACTTCGATAGATTCCCGGTGACCGTAGAAAAAAACACACAAACAAAACACAACGTTTCCACTGAGCGATCATCGTTTTCAATACATTTTCATTTATTTTCACAAATTTAACAATATTCACTAGAGAAAGTCAATATTAAACGTTTTAATTAGGCCTATTTGTTTTTACTTATCTGATTGATTTCGAATCTGTAACGTTTTAGATGTATTCAAAGTTTCGAAACTTTATAGATTATTTTCTGATGTTTGTTTCTTTATTCAAAAATAAAATGCAATACTCATTTAAACATTGCTCTGTAAATAAATTAAATCGTTAATGTAAGAACCGTATCACTCAATTCGTTCGTAACGAATTACAAGCATGGTTTTAAATATGATTTCGAGGATTTGTTGTCAAATGTTTCCTTTAAGGGTAAAAATTCAAAATATGCAACGAATTTTGAATATTTCTAATATAAAATATTACTGTAGTATTTGTACATATCTGTCAAGAATGCATTCAAACAAATACTTAATCTACTCGAACTAAACGAACGTGAGAAAAGGTAAGTGTTTTTGCAGTTTTTATAACAAAACCATTTTTTCGGCCGAAATAAATCAAATTTTTCTTCAGTAGGAAAATAAAGTTTAATTTTCTTCACATTACGATATCAACAGTTCTTGAATATCTGTCATAACAACAAACATTTTAAATAAAGAGAAAAAGAAAAAGTTGTCATTAAATTCCAAGACAGCGTTGACAAATATTCAAGAACTGTTGATATCATCATTTGAAGAGAAGTAAACTCTCATGTTTCTAATGAAGAAATATTTACACAAAAAAAAGTTTTTTACATAAAAATTGCAAAAAACACTGACCTTTTCTTGTGCGCCTTAAACCCCCCATTATGAAGCTTTGAAATGGTTTGCTATATTTGGAATTGTGAAATAAAAGGTTATGATCGTAATCATCTCTTATTTTTGGAGAAAAATAGGTGAAGATGAGCTTGTTGCGATCATTTTTCAAAATAATTATTGATCCTTTTAGTTCAGGGGTCTTCAACCTTTTTATATCCAAGGGCTAAAATTTCTGTCTCTTGTTGGCTCGCGGACCGCAATACTGAACCGACAATAATTTTATTTTGCAGTAGACTATACTGCCGATGACAGGGAGATTGAGGTTCGAATCTCGGTCGGGTGTACTGAGGGTGGTATTTCCTAAATGGTTTTACACTCTTCCCCCATGCGAATGCGGGTACATTTCCTCTTTACATAACCTTCCTAATCCTTAAAACTATTGTTGTGATTAGTACATAAGTGTATAACCCGAACGGGTGCTAATAAAATTGATTAAATACATATTAAACTATTCGTATTAGCATATTCTTATACACTTACACTAGGGATTAGGATTTTTCGTGAAGTATGTTTTCTGTGGTTTTTTACTAATTTTATATCTTTCATAGCAGGTGGTAGCGCGATTTGTCTTGTCTACTAGAGGAGTTATTTGCTGGTTCAAAGTACGTTAAACGTATAGAAACGTTATACTTTTCTTCACGTAGAAAGTAAAAATCGTTTATAAAATAACGTGAAATACTTATTTATTTTATTAGTTGATTATTTAAAATATATATCTGTACTTGTAATTTTTTTTTCTTGAAATAATTTTATAATTTTCATGATTCAGAGTGCCAAAAAAAAAGTTACCGCGGGTTGAATACTCGTGGTCTAGTGATTTTAACCTTCCAGCGCGGTCGTCGTGTTGTACACTCCGGCCTCTATCGGTCCAACCGGCATTTTTTACACAGGTCTTATTTAAACTCGAGCTCCAACCAAGTAGCCTCCGGTAGCGGACAAGTTACACAGGAAATTGAGTAAGGGTTTAATTATAGTATATTAATGTCTGGTTTACTGTACCAATATGCCCCTGAGAAACTCAAATCATTCTAATTGTTGTTTGGCCGTGAGGTAAACCTATCGCACCAGAAAACTAGATCCCTGAGCAATTTTGGAAACAAATTCATTCGAGATTATTTTTTGTGCGGTTCAATCGAATTTTATGACTTGGAAAAAACAGGTTTTTAAAACGAGTGCAAATATTAATTTAACATTTCTTTCTAAAAAAAAAAGATTTCTTGTGATTCTTATTTTATCAGACTTTTGTTGGGGACTTTTTTCATACTCTCGCAATAAATAATTAAGTAAAGAAACGAAAGTTACAAAATGTTAACAAGAATAACAAAGTGAAATGTGTGTTTGGGATCAAAAAGTAAACTATTGTGGGTACAAGATATAGTCTGTAATAGGTTAATTTTAGCTGAAATCCACCATTTCTGGAACGACAGTCCAAGAGCACAGCACAGCACAATATATCTAAAAGAAACCCACGCACAAGTTCTTCAAGATAGCTCACGTTTCAAAGCCACACTGATTAGGTGTCATCATATGGGAAGAGGTGGGTAAATGTCCGCGCACAAATTCGCAGCACAAAACGTAGCGCGAGTGAGATGTAAAAATCGCCCTGTCCGCGATTTCGCTCGCATAGCGTAGCTTAGCATGGCATAGCATAGCATAGCATAGCATAGCACAGCATAGCGTGATGTATGAACATGTTCGTTTAAATACTTGGCTAGTGATCTTAAAACATAGTATAGCGTAGCATAGCGTAGCATAGCGTAGCGTAGCTTCATGTGTGAATCCGGCAAGACCTACCCGCGTGTCCTTAAATGTGTTCAATTGGAGAAGAATGCTACCATTGTATGAATATTCAATCTTCCCTTGGTGGACTACATTCTGGCTTTATTTAATAAATAATACCATAGTGAATCAAGTAGGTAAGCTTCCAGGGTAAAAGTAAGGGTACAATCCGACAGGTAATAGAAGGGGTCGGGGGAACTAGCAGGTGTTTTGTACCTATGTTTCCTGTGTTAATAATGGCCCCAACTGCTGGTTTTTTCCGGGTGATGCCAGCTGCCTCTTTATGTACGCTTAGCAATGTGACCGTTTGTCTCTCTGACTTCCTTGCTAGCCAACTCCTTTATTCAAGGGTAACATTGAGTCTAGTATTCATTACAAGGTTATTATTATTATTATTAATTGTGCATTAACTCTAATACGCCTTCTTGGTGGTATGTTTATCCTAATTGCATTCACCGTATTACTAACACAATATTCAGGACATCACTTTTCCATTTATCGAAAGATTACAACCACAACTTAAGCCTTGGTAAGCGAGAAATTGCCGCTCAGACGTTCAGCTCTAACTCAATATTTAATTTAATTTCAAAATATGTTTCACGCCAAAATAAAGTTGAAAAGTTCCAACAGAGCTCTTTTTCCTCAATAATCATACATTTTTGTCTCTATTAATAGAAACAAATGTGTGAAAAAATGTGACGTTAGCTCATTTTCATCGACTTGTTAATCATATTTCCGGAGCTATGATACCAGGCTTGATGAAAAAAGGGACTCTAGATTTAGCCTTCCTATAGCAAATACAATCATTTTGATAGGCTCAAAACAGAACATTTTAAGATATTTAAAAACTAGAACTGAGCTTTCCTCTTTACCTTGAGATAAGAAGTTTCATATTTTTCTTTTCCCTCTTTCTTATTGGTAGGGTATGACAAAGGATAACTATAGGGAGTATAAGCTTTAACAGAATAGAGAAGTTGTTCCAGAAAACGACACAGACCATTGTGTTTTAAGCCGTGTTGCCTGACAGCGATTGATACTATTTCGCTGACCGACGCGACGCGGCTACCTCAGCGTTTATACATTTTTTGACTTGCTGAGACCTGAACCCGTTAACTTTAAGAGGAGTGAATAGACTCAGCTGACTAAGTAAGATGTTAGTCAGAAAGTTGTCGATTTTTAGCACCTAGCCTTAATACCCATCCGGAATAACCACGAATTTATACTGATGGGTTAGAGAAGAGAAGGATAGAATTTAGAATAAATTAATATGCCTGGAAAACTCCACCCTCTCTACGCCTGTTCTGGATTCTAACCCCGACCTTTCCATACCCGTTAGATCAAACTTTATGAGACTGACGCCTTATTTCGTGTCCTCACTGATGCGGGTTCGATGTTATTAATTTATGATCGGGGAATGAATGAAGAAAACAAATTCACAGAACTGAATAAGAATTTGATTTTTAAGTGGCTTCAGAGTGTGAGCATCTTGTGGATTGGCTGAGTTATCTAAGCGCTGGTGGGTTAGACTCTTTTGACTCGGAAGATCACTGTTCCAATCCCAGCTGGGTGAACAGTAAACAATTATTATTCGTCCAGGCAAACGCGGGTGAATTTCTTTATACTAAACCTTCCTCACCCTGTTTTCCCAGGTTGGATAAGATCTAGATGTTGTTTATTTTAGAACACCACAAGCCACTCTCATTTGCTTGATACGGATATCACGTGACAACGGAAAACCAACATCCAATCATTTGGAGTTATCCAGAGATATCATGAGTGGAGTGGCTCGGGGAAGGGCTTTGACCTTCCGGGTCACATCAGCCATGAGACCAATCCTGATCACTTGCCTCGGTGGCGGTGGTGGGCGCTAGTTTCATGTTCAGCTAGACTGCCGAGGACGGGGAGATCGAGGTTCGGATCTCGGTCGGGTGAACTGGGAGTGGTTTTTCCTAGATGGTCTTCCACTCTAACTACACGCAAATGTGGGTTCACTTCCTCTAAATACAACCTTATCAAGTTCTAACCCACTAGCGTAATCAGTACATAATCGTATCACCCAAACGGGTAGTAAGACTCGGTGCTAATAAAAAAAATAAAAATAAACCAATCTTGATTCTATCACTAAGAAGGGATGGCGATCATCCTTTTATTTCTGACACACCAATTAAAAATAGTTTTTTATTTCAATTGAACAAAATTTACTCCCAAGTCAACGTTTAGTACATGCTACTCCCTTGTAAAACCCCCCCCCCCCCCCCC
>CABFWB010007016.1:17218-28069 GCA_902151455.1 Timema bartmani
CCCCGTCAGGAATTTTTCAACAACTATTTTTAACATATATAATAGTCTGAGCGCCAGTCGCTGTTTCGCCCACAAAGACTGGTTCGGCAATATATATTTTTTTTTTTATTTCCTGGGCTAGATTTAGAGCCCACAACTGGAAGAGGTTTTTTTTAAAAAATCATAAATCTTGTTTATGCCTGCCTTGAAAAGACAGTTATGTAAATATTAAAGACGGAAAGTATTTTTAACTGATAATATAGTGTTGAAAAAAAAAGTATCGAAAATGTTTCTTATATATTAGTATAAATCATGAAAAAAAAAAGTAATTTTAAACATCCTTGTAACATTTTAGATTTTATTTAGTAAATAACTCAACAAAAGCACTCCATATTAAAATAATAAAAGCAAAACATATTTTTTATGTTTTGACTTAAGTAACACAACATTAAATAATAATTTTACGAAAACATTTGATGGCAAAATATTATTTCTAAATGATTTTATAGTACGTTTAAAACAAGTTTAAATAATGTTTAACTTAAGACCCCATTTCACGACACGATGAACTCAAAAGTTGAGGGCTATGAAGAAAAAATATCATCTCGGGGAGGGTGGAGCCTAAATTCTGTAAACTGCTAGGGAAGGAGTAAAAGCTGTTTAGGTAGGGTGTCCTAGATTGTCAATCATTTCCTAACTCTCCCTCTTTGTCCGAGTGGGGTGAGGAAGGTAGCCAGCCAGGTATTTATGAGTCATTATCTCCCTCAAGTAAAGGAATAAAAGACAGAAATAGCTTGGTCTCAAGTGCAGATAAGCTTCTTGAGTTCCAACTTCCAATGTTCAAACCACTCTGGATGCTAATAGTATAAATATTGCATTCATTCTTTTTTGTAGGTACCTAACACATTTAACAAAAATTTGCTCTAATTATATATTTTTTTATTTTAAGGTTTTAATTATTGAACACATTTTACAAGAATTGCTGATATATGAAAATACTTTTAATTATTGATATACCCGCCTCGGTGGCGTAGTTGGCTAACGCGCTAATCGTGTTGATCTCCACCGCCGAGGACGGGAAGATCGAGGTTCGAATCTCGGTCGGATGAACTGGGGTGGTTTTTCCTAAATGTTTTTCCACTCTCCCTCCACGCAAATGCGGGTTCACTTCTTCTAAGTTCAACCCTCCCAATTCCTAATCCATTAGCGTAATTAGTACTTAAGCGTATAAACCCGAACGGGTAGTAAGACGCGGTGCTAAATATTATTATTATTATTAATTATTAATACCCGCTTCATTGGCCGCATGGTCTAAGGCGTCACTCTCGGGCCTCGATTCCGGTCAGGTGTACTGAGCGTGGTTTATCCTAAATTATTTTCCACTCTCCCTCTCGCACATTAGAGTAATTTAGTAGGTTTACTACATAGGTGCATAACCCGTACGTATAGTAGATGTGGTGCTAAAAAAAACTAATCATAGAAATTGTAAATTCAATCAATATTTGTATTACTACATTAACTAGTGTAGCCTTTTACCTAAAGAGTTGTCTCAGTTACAGCGAGATCGATTGGTGGGATCAACCTTCCATGGGAAACGGGACATGGTTATAGTCCAGACCATCAGGTATATACATTGAACATAGATGTTGAAGGTTCGATGTTTTCCTCATCAATGACTTTCAACCATCAATGTTTTGTAGCGATGTTTATGTGTTTGTTTTAAAAGTATTAATATGTTATTATTAGTTTTAATAAAAAAATTAATTGCTATATTATGAGTTTCATTTTCATTTATTACAAATACACTTCAGTTACACTTTCAATTGGTTTGAAAAATATTACCGATGTTTTTGGTTCTATAACATCGATGTTTTCAGACGATTTTTTTTTCATCTATGTTACTATATTAGTTAGGGATATCGATTTTTAAACTCAATTTTCATCCAAATTATAGTCCTATTTTAGTGCACTAGAATGGCTTTCTATTTGTTTTTTTGAAGATAAATTCAACCACATTCATGTAAATGAGCATCTGTGGACACGTGTCAAGCTAATTTAGTCTGGTTTTCTGGTGCTGGGAAGGTTGGGGTTCGAATATCAGTTGCGTGTATGAGGGTGTTTTTTCTTTAATGGTTTCTCACTCTTCTTCCGCGTAAATGCAGGAAAATTTCCAGAAGATTTCTACCTTAATCTTCCTTAATCCTAAACTGTAGTAAAAGGTAGTGGCTTTTTACTTTATTAAAAATAAAAATAAAGTATTGTAAGCAAATGGTCATGAACATTTTCTGTTTCGAGATTATACTGAATCTATGTTTTATGTTATTCCAAACCCAAAAAAGTGGATTTTACAATTATGTATGCCTGTCTGTCTGTCCACCCTAAGGAATATAGCTGAGATGGTTTGATGGATTTTATTTAATTTTTGATTTTGTCTCTAGCCCGCAAATTAAGGATGGTTTAGAGATTACTAATTTTTTTTTTATTTGAAATATTTCAAAAATGGGATACAACGATTGTGTTTAAAAAGGATATCGGAATGGTTTGAAACGACAAATAACCCTGCATTTTTTTTAAAAGGCATATATGATTTAGTTTAAAATGAGAATCAGAGTAGATTTTTGCGCGATGGGTAATTCAATTTGCTTGTTTTTTTAAAAAAAAATATGCGTATTTTAGTACACTTTTTAATAACCTTGCACTTTCAGGACTGGTTTCATACCATTGGTGTGGAAAATAGATTTTCGAAATTTATCAAGGTTACCAAAGAGTTTAGCCTGACTCGTGTCACAAGTACCGCTTGTGAATGAGCTTTTTATAAACTGATTCAGGCCAAGAATAAACTACAATTATTCAAGGACCACCTGGATTAGTTGATACTTCGCTATACTGAACAATATGGATGTTGATCTAATGATTGAAAAACTGAAAAACTTTATGTAAAAAGGTGTAATAAGTGCAAAAAGGGTAAAAAGTTGATTTAATCAAAAATGATGAAAAGAATAAATTAAAATGGTTAAAATGTAAAAAATAAAATAATTAAAAATAAGGGAAAAAGGGTAAACTTCAAAAATTCAAACCAATTCTTAAAAGGTAGATAGAGCAAAAAGGGTAAAAGCGGTAAAAGGGATATAAACGGTAAAAGTACCAAAAGGGCAAAAAAGGTAAAAGTCAATAATTTATTATCAAATAGGATATAAAAGTTAAAGATGTAAAAAGAGGCAATAAGGAATAAAGGGCAAATGTTCAAAAAGGCTAAAAAGGACAAAAAGGGCAAAAATTGAAAACATTAATTAAAAGGTAGATAGAACAAGAGGGGTAAAGCAATAAAAGGGCAAAGGTACCAAAAGGGCAAAAAGAATCAAAAGGGCAAAAAGAGAAAAAAGTAAAATGTGCCAAAAGGGCAAAAAAGTTAAATAAGGAAAAAATAACAAACAGTTTAAAAGGAGTAAAAGTGTCAAAAAGGCAAAAAGTGTAAAAATGCCAAAAGGTTTCAAAAGTGTAAAACGGTTAAAAAGAACTATAAGGGCAAAAGTCACATTTAGCGCAAAAAACATAAACTGAAGGAAAAGGGTAAATGGCATAAAAGGGGTATAAAGTTCTAGTATTTTTTATTAGATCTACTTTTTAACCTTTTTACTCTTTCTGTCATATTTGCACTTTTTACAACTTTTTAACATTTCTACCCTAAAATAAAACCCTCTTTTCCCCTTTGTCATTTTTTGGTTTACTGCCCTGTCTGCAATTTTTACCCTTTAAAACTGTTTTACACTTTTTACCCGTTTCACTTATCCTCGTTAACCTTATTTTAGAAACAAATTGATAAGCTATACCTTTTAACAATTTATATATTTTTTTCTCTTTTTATCCCATGCCAGAAAAGTTTATACACGGAAAATCTAAAAAAATATCTCCCGGGAAATTGGTGTGGGCTATAAATATACAAATTACTTTAGGTAAGGTAGAACAATAAAATTTGGCAAATATGTAGAAGTACTACTCTAGATATTCAAATACGTTCTAAAAACTTAAATTTCAAAGTTGGAGTCAGCGAAATGGGGGAGGGTGTATTCCACATTTTCAAAACTAATTGAAACTACTACTTACCAGTGTGGTATATAACAACACTCAGTAGATAGATAACTGTACCGTGCCATAAAATCTTATAATTTTAAATTGGAACTCTGGGAAATAGGAAGGGAAGTGTGGACAGAAAACAAAGCTTTTATGGGCGATGATAAAGAATTGTCAGGAATGTAGTGCCAAATACCTAAATAGTTAGTAAATATTTAAATTTTCTAGTTCGGGGTTTGTGAAATATTTGGAGGGGATTTCCAAAATCTATATTAAAAACTACTTCTCACTGTGGTTAAAGATTTTAATTTGTCAGTCTGTTATAAGATACACCTCAATAATTATGAAAACAAACTATATTCCAAAATGAAAGATCGGAAAATGGGAAGATGGGCTTCATCTCCAAAAATTTCAAAGCTAATATTATATAATATTTCCCTTGTGGTATAAAAGTGAAATATTTACTTACAGGTATAGGGACAGCACCAAAAAACCAGATGCGTCTGAAATTTTTAAATTTCAAAACAAGGGTCAGAGAATTGGGTTGGGAGTATGAGTGGGGGGATTTAAATTTACAACCGTATAGAAAACTACACTTTTTGGTGCGGTAGGAAAATGATAGACTTGCAAGTAGTTACAAAGACCACTCCACATGATCAGAAAATAGTGAAAATTAGTTCAAAAATTTAGGCGTATAAGATTTCACAATCAATTAGAAAAAATCTGCTTGGTGTATTAGAAAATCGAAATATGGTTGGTAATTACAGGGACCAATATGTATCTATATTTTGCTATTATTTCATTTAAGAATTTTTTTCAACTTTGATGCTCTTTTTACAAATTTTGTTTTGTAATAATGTATATTGCATCGTTATACGTCTATTATGATCGCTTTTATGCAAAGATTTTTGGATTACAGTAAATCCCTATTTTGATATAATGTTTTAGTCAGTCTGTCTATTTTTCACCTTTAGTAACATCATTTAAACTAATAAATAATTATTATTTAAAATTATATAAACTTTTGGATACTTTTACCTTTGGTTAATTTTATATTATAATTAAAAATAAAGCTTATTAAAGATTCCCCGTGTGAAGAACGGGCACACAAGCTAGTTAGTTCTAATAACAGATACATGGCAAACTCAGATGCCTTCAAAAATAAAATCTATAGAATGGCTAAATATTGTGTGCAGACTACTAAATTAGTAAGGATTGTACACGCTAGGTATGAACTATTATTTGAACTAATCGCTCCCTTTCTCTACCCGGGATCAACCAGCATTAGGGGTTTACTAGGTCTAATATTTTTAAGTATGGCTATTTTATTTTTTTATCATTGCGTCTTACTACCTGTTCAAGTTATACGCATAGATGATACTTACTCTAATGGGGTAGGGATGGTAAAGGAATAATCTTAGAGATAATCTACCTGCATTCGCGTGGAAGGAGAGTGGGAAATAATTCAAGATAATCCACCCTCAATAGGCACGACTAGGATTCAAACCCCTATTTCTACGTTAGCAGCAGGCCAATCCAACACGATAGTGACACCTTAGACCGTTTTACCACTGAAGTGGGTATCGATCCTTTATTTTTTCTATACTTAGCACCCATACTTTATACAAGCAAATGGATATACAGTTTCCCGTTAGCTTTGGTTTGTAAAATACATTATAAACAATTATTAATATTTGGCTTATTGAAAAGTACATAATTCATTAATGAATTAAACACCCTTTGGTTTAGACTTGTGTGGTTTAGTGATGACTGGTGTGGGACTTTCTTGGTTGTCAGCCGGAGTGAGGTAACAAATGGGAGTGGCTTACCCAACTCTTGGCTCCACCCCTCTATAGTTCAGTGTTCCGTCTAGAGATAGCACTAGTAACAAGGGGTGAGATTTTAGCGTTACAGCCTCTAAGTAGATAAAAAATTACTCGATAATTAAGCTTTGGTTTATAAATATGTTTATAGTAACTTGGTTTTAGAGAATTTAAAAGTTAGAACTCTTTTTATAAAAGGTCAAAACACTGTGTTATTACATTTTTTAGGATGTGTCAAAAATAGTCAATTTTAGCATATTTTCACAAATGATAAAAAATAATGTAAGTAAAAAACAAAAGAGTTAGAAGCAGTTCTTACTTTTACATCCACCCTTTATAAAATAAAACAAGTCCCTTGTTCCTGGGATGTATTTACGAGGTAGGTTACGTAAGTTGGTCATGCAAACCAGCAAATACATTGCTCTGAAATGGACTCTTAAGTGTATTGCCTAATTTGAAGGAAATATCATCACACCACTGTATTTATTATCTGAAACTTTAAAACCAACAAAGAAATCCTAAATTATCTTAGAATATATTTTTTGTGACCTTGTCAAAACTTAGTTTTATTTGTTTGGGGTAGGATGGATTTAGGCTAGATTTATGTTTCTAACTGCTTACTTTGATCACAGAACTGCAACAGTTCAGGTGAAACTTGGTTGAAAATTATAAAATTCCTCCTTTCCAGACTAATTTTAAAACCAATTAACATTAAACTATTAATTTTATAGAGACATGGCTATGAATTACACTTTCATTTTGTTGTCAAGTATATGTTAAAATAACAAATCACTTCTTAAATAGCACGGGATTTCCTAAGGTCTACGGTGAATCACGGTGATTCTATAAACAGCCTCCTTAACAGGCTGCTCTAATTTGAGGTTATGATTATATTCTAAATAAGATTCGCATCTTTATGAAGTTTACTGCAAGCTTCACTCATCAACAGTGAAGAGAGGATCGAATAAATGGTTTTATTTAGTACGTATATTTTATTTAGATAAGTTATTATAAATAATCTACTAATCTCAACTCCTGTCTTCTAACTACAAACGATGACCCCGGGTTACAAATATGTACTAGTATTAACTATAGTTAAATCCATAGGCGCTTTTAGCACTTATATTCGTGGAAGGAAGGAAGGGTGGGAGGGGGTAGAACGAACCCATTTTAACTTAAAATTATATTTTTTAAATTACTTCTTATCAAATTGATAGCACGAATAATATTGCTCAAAACGTGGATTATTAATTTATTTGGGACCTGCCCCCTAACCCCCGTTACTAACTAATGATGCCCGCAATTTAATTGTTCAATTCAAAACACAATAAAAATTGTTAAAAACCACAAAAATTAACATAATTATTTTATTTTATTGGCAATGAAGCTTACTTTCCATCACAGGTGAGGTTCAATGCTCAATTTATTGAGCCTAGGATGCAAGTAAAAACAATAATTTTGGGTTATGTATATTATAAAATTATTATGTTCATAAAAGCAGTTACATTTCTCATGAAATACTCGTAAACCTAAATTCTATTACAAGCTTCAATTATTTTTAAGGTATTATTATTTATTTTTTGAACTAAAGTGCGTAAGATATTAACCCCGGACACTGATGAACCCCTCCCCCCCGGGACAGCCGCGGAGTTCCGGACGGATGGCAAACCTAATCACAGGTAACACATATGCAGATAATCTAGTTTTAAAAAGTGAGTAAACGATGGCCGAGTGAAACTCTAACTAAACACATTAGTGGTGTATGACCCTTATCTGAGGAATATCATAGAGAAATTAGTATTGTTTTAATTATACACTTTAAACTTGATTGTGAAATATAGTCTCTTACCTTAAATGACGAGAAGAAATTTACAGTGCACGAAAAAATAGTAGTTAGGAAAGTATTTGTTGAAAAGAGAAAAGAATTGTAATGGAGAAAAAAAGGATACATAATGATGAGTCACATACCAATTATTCATCACCAGACACTCTTAGGGAGTGATAAATCACATGTGTAAAACCACCTGAGCTGAGATTTGAACCTTGATCTTTAGTAACTGGTGATATAATGTATTATGAGCTTTTCATCATCCCTCTAAAATATGTTTTATTATAGGCCCAAATTTGGACATCCCTCCATGATATCAGATTGTATCAGCCTAAATTTGAACATCCCAATGATATCAGATTGATATCCCTAAATTTGGACATCCCTCCATGACGTCAGATTGGCATCAGCCTGAATTTGGTTGGACATCCATCCGTGATATTTGATTGACATCCCTGAATTTGGACATCCTTCCATGACATCAGATTGGCATCAGCCTGAATTTGGGCATCCCTCCATGATATCAGATTGACATCACTGAATTTGGACATCCTTCCATGACGTCATATTGGCATCAGCCTGAATTTGATCATTCCTCCCAGATATTAGATTGACATCCGCCTGAATTTGGACATCCCTCCATGATATCAGATTGGTTTCAGCCCGAATTTGGTCATCCCTCCCCGATATTAGATTGGTATTCCCCTGAATTTGGACATCCCTCCATGATATCAGATTGGCATTAGCCTGAATTTGGACAGCCCTCCATGATGTCAGATTGGTTTCAGCCTGAATTTGGACAGCCCTCCATGATGTCAGATTGTAGAATTTGGACAGCCCTCCATGATATCAGATTGGTTTCCGCCTAAATTTGGTCATCCCTCCATTATGTCAGATTGGTTTCAGCCTAAATTTGGTCATCCCTCCCCGATATTAGATTGGCATCCGCCTGAATTTGGACATCCCTCCATGATGTCAGATTGGTTTCAGCCCGAATTTGGGCGTCCCTCCATGATATCAGATTGACATCACTGAATTTGAAAATCCTTCCATTATGTCAGATTGGCATCAGCCTGAATTTGACATCCCTCCCCGATATCAGATTGGCATAAGCCTGAATTTGGGAATCCCTTCATGATATAAGATTGATTTCAGCCTGAATTTGGTCATCCCTCCCCGATATTAGATTGGCATCCACCTGAATTTGGACATCCCTCCATGATATCAGATTAGCATCCACCTGAATTTGGACATCCCTCTATGATATCAGATTGGTTTCAGCCTGAATTTGGTCATCCCTCCCCGATATTAGATTGGCATCAGCCTGAATTTGGGCATCCCTCCATGATATCAGATTGACATCACTGAATTTGGAAATCCTTCTAAGATGTCAGATTAGCATCAGCCTGAATTTGGACATCCCTCCATGATATCAGATTTGCACCAGCCTGAACTTGGTTATCCCTTCATGATATCAGATTGGCATCAGCCTGAATTTGGACAGCCCTCCATGATGTCAGATTGGTTTCAGCCTGAATTTGGACAGCCCTCCATGATGTCAGATTGTACATCAGCCTGAATTTGGGCATCCCTTCATGATATCAGATTGCCATCAGCCTGAATTTGGGCCCCCTTCCTCGTTACCTACCTCGTACTCTCAAATTACTAG
Organism: Timema bartmani; assembly: GCA_902151455.1. NCBI lineage: Eukaryota > Metazoa > Arthropoda > Insecta > Phasmatodea > Timematidae > Timema > Timema bartmani. The sequence continues at coordinate 26,589 of CABFWB010007016.1, forward strand.
GGCATAGTAGTAACAATGTTGAAACAGGAATTAGATAACATGATCAATGAGTCTCCAGGCTAAGTTCATTATAAAGTGTACGTGGATCTAAATATTAACTGATCAAATACACGGATGATAAATGAGTAAGATTTTTATTTTTGTTCGCTGACAGTTTCATTGTTTCGTTACATTCTAAAACTATCCTGCGAAGTCCATGTTTTGTTTGAATAGTGTGAGTAAATGTTTGAACGAATTCTCTCTCTCTCTCTTCTTTCAGAGCTAATGGCTCTAGATAAGGATGCGTAAAGGAAGGTTAGCTTTAACAAGCTTTACAGGAGGCCTTGGTTCGATGGTTCAATACACCAACCGGCTTGATTACTATAATTAAAATATGTATTAATATCCTCTTTCTCCAGTCTAATTACAGTTAAGTTCCTTAAAATATGACTACTTATTTGTTCTAATGGTCCGAGATCCTGACTACAGACCCAGATGTCCTGAGTTAGATTCCCGGCCAGATTCTTCTGAGAAGCATTGGGCTTATAACGGGATCATCTCAGCCTCGTGATGGTAAATGAGCTACTTGAATGAAAAAGTGGCAGCTCTGGTCTATAAAACTGATATTAACAACCGGAGGGTTGTTGTACCAACCACGTGACACCCTTTATCCAAAGAGGTTGGCATTATCTTCACCAGAAGACGGCGGCCACTCGCTATGTCTATATAGATTGATTTTAGTTTGGTTCTATGCCTTAAAATATACTCTTTAACTAACTTGATTTTTTGTTATTTTATTTATTCAGTAAAACTCTTTTTGTTTATACACTTTTTGTACGTTCAACTGTCCTTATTATCCGTCGAGGCTATCCACGTACCTAAACTGATTGGAGAAGAATATATGAAGTCAGTTTAATTGAGAGAAAACGTACCCACATTTGCGTGGAGGGGATTAGGAAACAATTTAGGATAAAACACCTAAATACACCCAGCAGGGATTTGACCCATAACCTCCCCGTCACTGACAAATCAGACTAGACGTGACACATTTACCTATGTACAGTTATTTAATTTGGAGAGTTCGTATGGGTAGTAAGAAACGATATTGAGAGTAGTAGCTTTGGTTTGTGATGTCAAGCTATATACTATAAAGCCACATGGCTGACTCACTCACTGGCATTAAGGGTGTTACATGGGGGAGCACTGAAAGTGTTGCAGCTGTTTCGAAATTCTGGATTATTTACGAAGTGGGTTGATATTTCTAAAAATGGTTTTCAACCAAATTTAGGCTTAAGTTTTGACCAGTTAAGGAGTTTAAACTTTAAATTTAAAGTTTAAAAAAAAGTCTGGTAATTATATAAAACCTTAAAAACCAATCCCGCATTTGCTTCAAATTTTCTGCTGTGACCCTATCAAAAAATTACTTTATTTGATAGAGGATGGCTAGTTCTAGGTCTCTATCGTTTTACTTTAATCTCAGAGGTACAAATATTCGCGTAAAG
>CABFWB010007017.1:7450-28053 GCA_902151455.1 Timema bartmani
CCCTCAATAAAAAAAAAAAAAAAATCCAGACAAGGGCATTAAAGAAGAACTCCACTAAGTCACTAGTCTAACATCTTAAAGTCAGGGACTTTTCAAAGTGGAACCTCACCTGCCATGTCAGGGTTCGACAACCACTTCTCTTCTGGTGAACAAACACTGTTTGCAAAGCTCCTCTAACCCATCATGGGTGTAAGCTTCGAGAGTAGGGCTTTGGCCTAGGTTGCCCTACTGGGAGTCTAAACTCAATCATAGGAATCATCCTGAAGAGGGTTTTTAGCTTATATCATCCTGTTTGGGCCCTAAAGGAGGTCAGGTGCTTAGCCTTAAGAATTGCCCCCAGGAAGGCTTTCAGCCTAAATTGTCAAGTAGCAACTTTGTGAAGGTGGCCTGACCAGCTTTACTGGAAAGTACTAGCTACCAACCGCTTAGTGTGTGGTGGATAGGGAGAGGCTCCTCCACCCCCCTTCCCCCATTCACTCTCACACAAAGACTTAGACAGAGATTTAGCCACCCTTTGAGTTAAACCCTCAAGACGTTGCCCCAGGGCCATCAAGAAGAGACACACCGCCAGGATTACCGAATGAGGAACATCGCCCAGGCAGAGTGAAAGTCTCTTTTCCCGTCTGAGACAGGGCAACCTTCACGAGGGTGAGATCAACTACATCCTATGAGCTCCCAATCCTGACCCGGCACTATCTAACCCCCCTACACCCCAACACGGGACACTCCCTCTTTGGCTTGGAGGTTGAAGCCACTCAAGAAAACCTTTTTATTCTGACTGTCCCTCCTCACCCTCAGGCAAGGTTTTGCTGCCACTGGATAAATTATTTTTTTTCATTTTAACTCCAAAAATGTGTTTTATACTAAAGGGGGTTAAGAAAGAAAACACATGATTTATAAAGGTTGTTTAAAAGTTACTTACATACCAAGTAAAGTACATATCCAAACATTACATTTGACTTTCAAATCTTTTTGAGCTCTAGAAAATGGGAATGACTAAAAATAAATTTGCATTTAGGACGATTAGAGCCAACATTTAAGGTAGAAATGTCATAAAAAAAATCGAACCATGATAAGACATACGATAACATAAAAATAGTTTACATTTAACTAAATTTACTGTGCCATGTAGAATATTTTTGTGAGTTTGGTTCAAAAATGTCATAAAGATGGCAAAATAATAATATTATGAATTTTGAAATCAAAGCAAATCGGTGTTGACCAACCTTTTACTTAGACTTTTCGGGAGCTTTTAACACCACTCTTAAGTTATTCACATCACTATAAATGACATTAGACCGCACTTAACACAGCTAATGTTATGCTATTAGGTTAAATCAAGACACATGTGAAAGTCTTCTACTCTCTTTTCAGTCTTAACCGTTCCTGTATTTATTAATATCTAAGAAAGAGAAACATAAGCCCAAACAAAAAAATTATGTTACAATCAAATCAGAATTCACTTGAACACCCTTAAACTGGTGTAACACAAATGAGAATAGATGCAAATCTGTTGTTTTTTTATTCAATATACCATAGTGTCACACGTAGTGAAATAAATGCATGTTTTTTTCATCTTGCCTCCGATGTTTAGCTTTCTTTGCTTGTATTGGAGGTTCTCAACAAGCTGGAATTTGTGTGCATTAGTTATTATAATAATTAATAATATTTAGCACCACGCCTTACTACCCATTCGGGTTATATGCTTAAGTACTAATTACACTAATGGATTAGGAATTGGGAGGGTTGAATTTAGAGGAAGTGAACCCGCATTTGCGTGGAGGGAGAGTGGAAAACCATTTATGGAAAACCACCCCCAGTTCACCCGACCGAGATTCGAACCTCGATCTCCCCGTCCTCAGCAAATGAGCTCAACACAACTAGCGCGTTAGCCAACTACGCCACCGAGGCAGGTCATTAGTTATTATAGAGAATAACAGTGGACTCCTGTATGTAACTATGGAAATATCCACATTATTACACTACATTTATAAATACAAATAATACATATTAATAAATAACATTTCTATTGTATTTGGTTTGATATTATAAAAAACCTTTGTTTCAATCATCATACACTGTTGAAATAACTCCATGCTTTTTTTTTTGGTCTCTTTATCCCTATGTTTTATTAATTAATCTCACCCGCCTTGGTGGCATAGTTAGTTAGCGCGCTGGTTTCGTGTTGAGCTAGACTGCCGAGGACGGGTAGATCGAGGTTCAAATCTCGCTCAGGTGAACTGAGGTGGTTTTCCATAAATGGTTTTCCACTCTCCCTCCACGAAAATGCGGGTTCACTTCCTCTAAATACAAGTTGAAGGCTTGGCGTACCAACTCTATGGCCCTTGCTCCTAAGATACACATAAGATTCCACCTCCAAAATAATCTTTACTATTTGACTAACAATGAAGATCTTAAACTATATGAATGTCACTTTTATTTGGCATCTTTGCTCAAAACTTCTGACAGTGATGTCATTCTTCTCGTTTATTTCACTGTGTAAGGTGTGTTTTGTTGAAATTAATGCCCTAAGATTATTTTTTTTAGCACCATATCCAATTATTCGTTTTGTACACATTTTTTTCCACGCTTGAAATAAATACCATGACGTAGTGTTTTTATTTCTCTTGGCATAATTTTTGCTCGTGTGTGACCCAATCTCTATTTTATTCATTTGATAGCATCGTGTTGTGAGTCTTAATCTGATTGGAAAAATAAACTAACTTCATGCATTCATTTTATAGCGTGTGGCCCCAACCATTCACTTTGACTAAAACATTTTTAAAAAACCCCACGGTCAAAAAGTATCAACAATTTTTCTTTATAGGTAGTTTATGTCATGTTGAAAGTAAAAACTAACCAACTTTTAACTAAGCCTTCTGGCAATATGAGGTTTTTTTTTATTCCGTGTTTAGTAAAATGGGAGCTCATTAATTTGTATGAAGAATTGTTGGTTCTTAATTTTGTGTAGAGATCTTGGTACTTGCACTTCAAGTATTTATTTCAACAGAAAGCGCATTAGGCTACACCAAAACATACTAACAAGGAGCGACAAATGAACAGCAAAACTATTTAATACAATGTATTATATATATATTTGACATAGTGACTATAATACCACCACACCTATAAATATAACATATGCTTGGTAAATAAATCAATAAACATTTTATTTCAAATCAAGAGAGTTTAATGTTAAAAAAAACAAAATACTTGTTGAGCCTATACAGTCTTTTAAGGCTAAGTGCAGTTGGAAATGTGGGCATTTCCTTTGTACCTGAAGGATTTACGAACATGGTAATATGGTCTGTTCACCACTAATAAAAGGAATTTGTTTTTAAGATAGTTCAAGTGAAAATGAAGCCCATTGTCGCACTCACATTTGCCCATATGGTGTCTAACTTACCCTTAACCTTAACCACAAACTATAATGAAATTCCAGGATATGGAATCCATATTTTAACAATTCAGAAACTTAGTAAAACAAATTAACTTAAAATAGGTTATTTTTGTAGGCCTCACACCTGACATTAAGATAAATTTCTGCAAACAACAGCGTAGTCTTTGAGCATGTAAATCCATTGGTATTCTTCATTGATTGTCCTAAAAGACAAGGTTTAGTGTTAAATAGCCTAAAATACTTGGAAAAAACAAGTTAAATAAATACTACTAAGTTAGGTACACAGGTATTCCTTGAAAGTACTAATTATCAGATCTTCTGATAGAGCACTTAGCCAAACATTGCTGAATGAAAAACATTTTTCTATACAAGATCATGTAAAATGAATTTACTCAATTTTGAAGTACAAAAAGTAATCTATAAATAAATCTTTTGTGTAGGATAAGGCAGGTCATATTTAAGAATAAATGTACTCACAATTGTGAAGTAGGAGAGTAAGGAAACCATTTAAGAAAAAAAAAATCTCTCAGTATACTCAGGCAGGATTCGAACCTCAACCTCTCCATCTCCAGCAAACCAGAATAGATGAACCTGACATTTAGTCTACGTTCAGTGAATATTTGGTGGATTAAAAAATTGATATAAGCACAGTAAATATACATTTTAAAATAACATCCATCCAAAATGATGTCAAAGAATGTGCATTGGCTGTGTGTGTTAGAGTGTGTTGGTGATGCGCAGTGGCCAATGGGTGAACTAAAGTATGCTTTTAGAAAGCTAGCATACATACATTCTCTAAGTGTATACACACTAACCAAAATGAATTTCTGAAATAGTGCTAGGCAAAGAGCACAATTACAGGAAATACGAATAGTTTTAAAAACTTATAGGACAAGTAGGTCCACAAACTATCACTGTATATAAGTCTAAATGAATATAGCATCAATGGAGTAGAATTGTTCATAACTAGGTTTAAAATCTCAAACTACTTCTACAAGAGTTTGGTTCAAATCTAGGAGGTAGCCTTCAGATTTCAAAGTTGCTATTTTCTGGATAGAACTAGCACAGCTGCTAACCCACAAAATAAAAAGTGCCTCGACCCACTCATCCGTGTGAATTGGCGGATTATGACCAAGAACTGTGTACAGAGCTTTATATCGACTTCAATGCGTTGAAAACAATGTTGGCAACATTGGCATATTGCAATGTTTGTACCAGGTGGGTCCCACAAATGTTCAAAAAAGAACAGAAAGACCACCGAATGCAAATCTGTCAGGACCTGCTGATCCACTACGAAGCTAAAGGTGACAAGTTTACTGGACCGCATCATCGCCCGTGACAAGATGTTGTGTCACCACTACGAGGCTAAAGATGACAAGTTACTGGACCGCACCATCGCCCGTGACAAGATGTTGTGTCACCACTACGAGGCTAAGGGTGACAAGTTTACTGGACCGCATCATCGCCCGTGACAAGATGTTGTGTCACCACTACGAGGCTAAGGGTGACAAGTTTACTGGGCCGCATCATCGCCCGTGACAAGATGTTGTGTCACCACTATGAGGCTAAAGGTGACAAGTTTACTGGACCGCATCATCGCCCATGACAAGATGTTGTGTCACCACTACGAGGCTAAAGGTGACAAGTTTACTGGACCGCATCATTGCCTGTGACAAGATGTTGATGTCACCACTACGAGGCTAAAGGTGACAAGTTTACTGGACCGCACCATCGCCCGTGACAAGATGTTGTGTCACCACTACGAGTCAGAATCAAAACGACAGTCCATGAAATGGCAACAAGCAAGTTCCCCATTTAAAAAAAAGTTCAAGGCGCAGCAATTGGCAGGTAAAGTGATGTGTATTGTCTTTTGAGATAGGAAAGACGTGATCCTCCTGGATTTTCTGTAACTTGGACAAACCATCAACTCTGACTGTTACATCATGATGATGACTAAACTGAAGGCCCAAGATTCCAGAGTCAGGCCAGAGACAAAGACAACCTTTTGTTGGCAGCACGATAACGCCTGACCCGATACTGGTTTGAAGACCATGGACCACATTTCAACGTTTGGCTGGAATGTCCTACCATACTAACTGTATTGTTCTGTTTTGAATTTTTCTGACTACCATCTGTTCGGGCCGTTGAAAGATGGACTATGCGGGAAATATTTTCCCAACAATGATGGCATCATCAAAACTGTGAAAAAGTGGGTCACTTCTACTGGTGAATATTTTTACAAGCGCAGCATGCAGACTCTTGTTCATCGCTGACGAAAATGCATAGCCAATGGTGGTGACTATGTGGAAAAAGTTTCCATGTAAATAAATAGGAGGAATTAGTTTCAGAGTGCCCCTAGTACAAGGCTGAGCCTATATATGGCACATGGGTTGAAGATGGACCAAGACCTTGTTGTGATTACCCTTGTTAAGGTGTACAAGATACAAAAGAACAAATCATGGCTGGTGTGATATGGAAACATTACAGGAGTGGTTTGAAACAATCTTTTATATGGATTTCCTAGTAAGAAAGTAATCTTAAATATCCTTAAACCGTATGAAAAATTTAAAAAAATGTTTATTTGCTTACCTCTTAACTCAAATGGTGTTTGCCAGCCACCAAAGGTGGCTTTTTTTTAGACCTAAGAAAACTGCTTGGCATGCAACTTTCACCTGTTGGAAACTCAGAAATAGAAACTAGATTGGTCTCCCTAAATCACAGTGTCCAATGCTTTTACGAGAAACACTTGAAAAGATGGACAAAGTTCCACCAAAAAATATTGCTTATGACGCAACAGTTATTAAGGGAAATTTGATCTCTGGATCTAGAGCCACGAGGATGTACAAACAGACAAAAAGTTTTGGATAAGCTTTGTAAAAAGATTCAAACAACTCGCCTGAGTGGTGAAGTTAGCTAACATGCCTGTCATGTTGAGATAGGAGATAGACCACCGAGGACGGGGAGATCGAGGTATGAATCTCAATCGGGTGAACTGGGGGGGGTTCCTAAATGGTTTTCCACTCTCCCTCCACACAAATGCGGGTTCACTTCCTCTAAATTCAACCTTCCCCATTCCTAATCCATTAGTGTAATTAGTACTTAAGCGTATAAACCGAACAGGTAGTAAGACGCAGTGCTAAATAAAAAATCTATAAAAAAGATCCAAACTTGCAACTAAATGTGAATGATATCCTGGCTGAATTTTTCAGAAAGATAAAGAAAACTATCCAATTAAAAGGAATAAACAACTTGAAGTTGCACCAGAGAAAAATGTAACTGTCCTTTGCCCATTTAGTGATGAGTCTGAAGATGAAGTGGAGTGACCACCACATGAGTCAAACGAAGAAGAACGTGTCAACTATGATGAATACGAGTAACTTATTTAGATAAATCTTCTGTCTGAAAATAATGAGTCAAGGAAATTTGTAATGGCGAGATTCCTATCTTGTTCAAGGATAAATATAGAGTTTTTGTGTTTGCTTCCACCGTGCAAGAAATAGGAAAGTAAAGTTGTATTACTTAGAAATGAAGAGTTTCAGAGTCAAGAAACGCATTTAGAACTCAGGGTGATTATATATCTAATGTTCCTAGAAGATATCATAGCAGTGCTCTCACAAGTCCGACACCTTAACTCAGTCAGTAGTGTGTCTGTCTACTGAGCTAACAGTCTCAGGTTCGATTCCTGGCATGGCCAAAAATATATCATTGGTCAACTGTAGGTTTCCTATTTCACAGTGATGAACTAATTGCTGGGTTCTGGTTGTTGTGTCTTTTCTAGATTTAAGTCAGTTTATAGCTCGTGTGCTGATATCAGTCGGTTCAAAAAGTGCACGTTAAATACCTCAAATAAATTAAATAAAAAGTATGCCTATTCCACCAACCGGAAGTGGAGATCGACTTGTCAATTATTGATATCAAAGAATTGTGAAACTATTTTCAACATTAAGTCAATTATCTATGGCAAATATTTATTAATTCCTTGAAAACTTTGACATATTTTTATGCTTCTTTATGTACTTTAGATTTTTGTATTTTTTGTGACAGGCCCAGACTTAAGTGATTTAATATTTCTTTTTTAAATGGAAGGATTATTTTTTTTCTAGCTATAATTTACTTTCTTTCATTTAAATATTAAATTATTTTCATTTACTTTTCAACTTCAATAAACGTTTATAAAATATAATAAATAACACTTGAAACTAACTACTTGATTTTTTTCACCCCAATTACTTATATTGACTGGAAAAAAGAGTTTGGGTTAGAATCACTACCAATAAATATCTTATCTACAAAAATATCTATAAAAATAATATGGTGAACACTAATATGTGATGTGAGATTGACCACCCACTTAAAATTTTATTGTTTAAAAAAAAACACCATTCTGCTTAGCAAACATGAATTAAAGACTTGGATGAATTTTGAAACTATTTTTCTGTCAACAATGAATAAATATAGATTCAAAATTATCAATCTCACCCCACTCCATAGTGGTGCTGGTAATTAGTTTAATGTTACATAACTACATCATCAAGAGTTAACAATTTTAGGGTCTTAGGCTATGTATGTCTATCTTAATTTTATCTTGAAAAACTCTTCCTCACCTTAACGTTATGGTACAGGTTTCTCGGCTGAGTAGGTGGGCTCACAAAGTCTTGTCTCTGTCCAAACTCATATTCAACGAGCATACTACCAACATCTAAATTGTTATTGAAAAGCAATACCCCCAATTCTCCGTCATCATAAGAGATCACTTTAATTTTAAATAATGAAATATCCACAAGCTCGTTTAACCACATCAAAGCGTTTTGATGCTGCTCCTCAGTGAGATCAGCCCACTTTTTAAAATTAGCAAAAGTGCACCTTATCGCTTGGAATGGAAGATGAAGATAGCGTGGTTCTATCTGACGGATGTTAATTTCCGGGACAACGTCCTTGTTGCCGAAATCGACAAACTGAACTTGAACTTCGATGCCTGGCTGAAGGACTTTGGCCCTGTACCAACGTCCGTCGTGTGGCCATTTGGCAAGTACCAGTTGACCCACCGCTGGGGCGACCGTCAGACATTTCATAGCCTTGACATTTTCTGGTTTGTTGATAAAATTGTTGAGCTTGACTAACGTTTCCTCATCTTCCTCTTTGCCATCTTCATCACTCCCATCAGTGTCCTCTTTTTCTTCAGAATATTTAACAACATAAAAAAATGAAATGCTTTCTATCGACACAAGCATAACATCAATTAATTCTCCCTCCTTTGGTAGGGCAAGAAGGTGAAGCGCCTCAGAATAAATACAACTCTTGTCTGTTGTCCACCCATCATGATGCAATATTTCATGGTCTTTAGAGCAATTTATTCTACGACAGACACCATTTTCTCTGTAGAACTTACAAACTCTGAATTCATCTAGAGGTTTGTAGCCAGTTGCAGCAAAGCATGGATCAGCTATATCGTGATCGTAGGTGTTGTAAGGAGCCTCAAAATCTTCCTTCATTGGGTTATCCACCTCAAAAATAGTATTATCTGAAAGGCACTCATTTGAGTCTTTTACTGCAGATGATGAACAGGGTAGGTGCGCTGCTTGATCCGACCTACTAAAATGAGGTGCTTGCTCCAAACGAGGAAGGGCCAGCGCCACAGATGGTAAGGTGAGTGAAACACCACACTGCCAATCATCAACAAATTCTTTGATTATGTCTCTATTTTCCCCTTTACTATTATCAACAAGTTTAACTGATAAAGAGCCTACTGGAACAAACCGATCAAGTGGTACGATAGTAATGTCATACATAGTATCTACATCCACAAGAACTTTAAATGCTTCAAGAGAACATTCCTGCCAGTCTTTGACAATTTTCTGAAATGTGGACCCCAGAGGAAAGACTGAAGACAGAGAGCATTTATTTGCAAGAGCAGGCAGCTGGACAAATTCTGGCAGTAGACATTGTAATAAGTTATAAGATACTTCTGCTACTTCTCCATAATCAAGATAAGACACATGGACAAACCCTTCATAGTCTTCTAATTTCCAATCCAAAACCTCCACCCGGCGCCAAGTATGGTCCTTGGTGTAGAAGCATGCACAGTATTTACCTATAATCTTGCAGGCCTGTGATTTAGATTCATAAAGGTTCTTTGTCTTTGAATAATGAGTCACCATTATATCCTGCAAAGCCTTCCGCTCTGTATAGCTTGCTGTGATTTCAAAGTTAACATAAAACTCTTGAGGCGATATTATATGTACCACCAAACCTTTTAAGACATTTTCCTTTTGATAGTCCAACTTGGCCGGAAAAATCAAGAGGTGTTTGAATTTATCACCCTTTCTTAACAACTGCTCAGAAACATGATTGTTCACTTGGAGAGTACTATTTGTCATCATAGGTTCAATTACCAATTCTTTGGAAGCGTCATTATATATCGTGTTTTCAAAAAGAGGTGATGATTTAAGCGGTTTTGATCTTATATTCGTTTCAGATGACTGTGTGGCATTGCTCAAAGAGTCCTTAGCCCAAGAGTTAAAATTGAATGATAAGTTATTAGAGCAGTAGTCAGACCGATGAACAGTTATATCTACTGAATAAATTGGAGGGTCACTCCTAGTAACCCCACAAATGGTAACAGTTAGATTAAAATGTTTAAGTTCCGATATTAATGCCTCTTGGTTTGATGTCTCATCACTTGGATCCCCGAAGTCACCTTTAAGTCGACAGTTGATGGCTTGAGCAGGGATAAGTTTAATATCTTCATCGAGAACAAAAATTTGACTACTATCCAAACCATATTTGGTCTGTCCTGTATCCACATCGAACACAGATATTCTAATGGAACCAGTTAGATCATTGTGTGTCACAGAACAAACTTTACCTCTAAACGCATTAGGCCTACCATTTTTAGGCACATTAACACAGCATACAAAGTCACCATCAACAGGGAAATTGGACAGTTTCTTAAGTGTTTCCCATTGTTTTCTATATAAGATAAGTTCTTTCACTTTGTTTATTTGATCAACAGATTCTAATGCAAGCCAAAAATCCCACAAACTGTTACCGTGATCATAGTTCATGTTCCAAACTGACCCAATTTCAAAACTTGGAAGTGGAACATTTGAATGAAGTGAATTAGGCCTACTAATTGAAAAGTTATGTGAAGTTAAAGAAATGCCACTGACAGTTTGATTTTGATCCAAATCAACTGATACTGTACCATACAATGAATTTAGATCACTTTTATTGGTGTTCTCATTCACTGGAACTTTGCTACTATTATTTATTTCCATATTGTCAGTTATGTGATCACTATTATTTTGTTTAAGAAGAGAATTTAGATTTGATTTGTTGGTATTTTGATTCAAATCAACTGTTTTATCGTTATACTTCATGACAGGATCCAGAGCAGTTAAGCTTGCATCATGCTTATAAGAAAACATATTTTTACTGGCATCATTAATTTTTATTAAAGGCAAAGAATGGTTTGTGTCCTCATTGCCCACATTACCGTGTCCATGAGAGCTTTCTTCCTCTTCATATTCACTTTCACTGGAATGATATACATCATCATTTACTTTGATGGCTAGCTGACATTTCTCCACAGTGTCCAAACTACTTGCGATAGTGTGTGATGTTAATGGTGCTAAAGATACATCTATAGCACCATCTTCGTCATTTAAATCTCTAAAGACATTAGCACTCTCAAAGGATAAGTTAAACGTCATAACTAAGTGCATTACTTTGTCAAGTATCTGATTTAGATATAAGTACTTTTCCCTAAATCCTGTTTGGTTTGTTTCTAGGCATGTGTCGGTGATTAGCTTCTCTGTTCGACGGTAGGTGCTCTGTAAATAATGAAGAGCATCTTCACATTCAACATTCAGCTGGTCAAGTTTTCCTTTCAAAGCATTTTTCCTGTACTCTGCTTTGTTCTGATACATGGCTGTAAGTATTTCACTCTCTCAGACCCTGTAAACAAAGATTACACCCCAAGATCAAGCATACATCTTAAAAAATGAAAACTCTATGCTCTAAAATCAAATAGGTATCTGGGTCAAGGGCTTCCAACATCATCTTAAAATTGGCTTGGAGGCACTTAATGTTTTAGTTTAAACCAAAGTTGTTTCCAGTAAAATTGTGATGCAAAGTGCACATTAGGAGTTTGTTAATGCTTTAACACGACTGTGAACATATATTTATTACAACCAAAACACAAAGGCTAGTCAGACATATTTTCAACACGGATACAAAGACAATATACATAAGGGGTTGACACTTCACTAGCAGCTGTGGAACCAGAGACAAGTTTGCTATACATAAACAAGATGGATAGATGGATAATTATTCATATCTTAACAAATTGCTAAATACATATTGTGTCAGTGGTACCATAATCTGATATATAAAGGGGACCAAATTCATTTTTGATGCAGCACAAATTCATTTAGTCTTAATAGTGGTGAACATGAGGTAATGCCACAAGAATAGAAGGAAGGTATTGTAATAATCATTTTCAAAAAGGGAAATAAAACGGAGTATAATAACTATAGAGGTATCTCACCACTACCAACATGCTATAAAATCGTATCCAACCTAATTCTAATGAGATTAACTTTATATGCAGAGGAAATAAATAATTGAGGTTCAGTGTGGAATTTGACGAAATAGATCAACAATGGATCAGATTTTTAATATTAGGAAAATATTAGAAAAAAAGTGGGAATACAACATGACGGTTTATCAATTAATTATACATAGATTTTTAAAAGGCCTATGATTCAGTTAAAAGAAACAAATTTTATGTAATTTTACTTAATTTTGGAAGAGCCTACCCATAAAACTGGTCAAGCTAAGTAGAGTATGTTATTAGGGTAATGCAAGAGAGTAGGGAAGAGATGACAAATGGTACAATGCAGCTTTTGGGATATGCAGATGATTTACCTTTGTTGGATAATAGTAAGGTATGGCAAGAAATGTAGAAATTTTATTGGAGGCTAGTAAGGAAATAGGTTTAGAAGTGAATGATGAAAAGACTAAGTATATGATCACATAGAGAACACAGATTGGGGACATTAATTAGAGATTACTTAGATCAACATATCATTTGAGAGGGTTGATGAGTTTAAATATTTAGGAACAATTTTAACCAGCAATAACAATATTAGATTGAAAATTAGGAAAAAAATACAGCCAGGAAATGCATGCTTTTACTTAATTAATAAGTTGTTGACATCTTGCTTGCTGTCAAGGAATGTAAAACACAAAATATATCAAACAATAACTTTACCAGTTGTTATCTATACAGGGTTCCTATAATATTTGTAAAAAAATTCTCCCTGACTTTTCCCTGACTATTTTCCCAAGTTCCCTGACCAACTTCTCACAAAATTTCCACTATAATTTTATGGTACTATTCATGTGGAAATAATAATTTAATTACATTTATTTCGGCCTCCTTCTCCCCTACAGCCGACCTTACCTCACCTCTCATGGAAGAATAAGAAAGCAGACGTCTTGCCAATAAGTTTAGGGAAAATGATGAAAAAATAACAAAATATATCAAACCCTATAAAAAAGGAAAGGCTGAAATCCACCTGCAATTGTTTTGCAGAAAGCTAGTATATACTTCAGGAATCACAGGCTGCTCTTTTCAATATCACTACAGGTTTTGTTTTAGAAAGCTTTTCTTCTTTGAGAAACTTAAAAGTGGTCCCAAATTCGTAATGCCCTATGAAAGCACGTTGCATTCTCTAACCACTGCACACGACAGAACTTCAAAGGAAAAGTTGTATACCCTGTCAACTGGGTAAACAATGCTTGACGAGCTGTAGAGTCAGTGAACAAGTAGTACGTGTGACACAATAAGCAATTTACATCCCAATTGACAGGTTCCACTCCTGTTCTCAAGGAACCATGAACAACATGAAGCTCACATGTCCCCAGATTTATCAGAATACATACTTCATTGTCTGTAACAGATTTGATGTGTTCCTGAAGAAGTGTTATAAACTTTAGATTGACATTTGGGCCATCCATTGACACTTATATAAACTTAGAGACTGGAAGAGGAGAAATACCATCAGAGAAATGCTTAAGTAATTCTTCAGCGGTGCTTCTATCGAAAAAAACACTGTCCAAGCAATGACTGACAACTTTATGATTTTCCTTGTCCCAGAATCTGAATACAATGTCCATTTGCCCTCTTTGAATAACTTTATTCAATGCCTCATCAAAACAAATTACAAAGTTGTTACATGATTTTAGGTAGTCCAGTAAATTGTTATGAAAGAATGGAGCCAAGCCATGCACAATGAAATATGCAGCCTTGTCTCCACAAGAGTAAAGGCACTGGCAATGGAACACTCGGGAAACATAAACTGAAAAATTGTACTTAAATTATTGCACGAATTGAAATACATTTTATTGTCAACAACTTGCAAAGCCCAAATGACTTCCGCCTTATTTATATTATCTTTCATAACAAAAGTGTTAGGGTTTCTTCGAGCCACTACACTACTTTCAATTTTGGCAACAACTTCCTTCTGCGGCTTTACAATTTCTGATGAAACTGAAGTGTGACATGAAGTGTCATTTCCCTGACTTTTTTTAAACTTCCCTGACTTGTTTTTTTCCCTGACTTTCCAGACCGTAGGAACCCTGCTATAGGTGTGAAACATGGGACCATTAACCTTACATGATGAAAAAAAATTAGGGTGGTCGAAAACAAGGTGCTTCTAGGAAGATCCAAAAAGGTATCATACTACTGGAGAGTGGAGGTTATATAATGATAAGTTAGATAACCTGTACGTATCACAAGACATTATTAGTATAATTAAATCCCAAGGATTATGGTGGATAGGACAATGAGCACGAATGGGAAAATCTATATCCCTGTTAAGAGTATTGACTGTCAAATCCAATGAGAAGAGACCAGAAGATCTAGACACAAATCGGAGGATAGCATTAGACTGGACCTGAAAGATATAGTGTAATGAGGTGGACTGGATAGAGCTAGCTCAAGATAGGGATAGGTAGCGTACTTTTGTGAGTGTGGTTATGAACTTTACAACGTGGTCCCATATTTGTAATGCCTTTTGAAAGAACGTTGCATTCTCTAATTACTGCACACCACAGAACTTCAAAGGAAAAGTTGTACACCCTGTCAACTGGGTAAACAATGCTTGACGAGCTGTAGAGTCAGTGAACAGGTAGTACATGTGACACAATAAGCAATTTTTATCCCAATTGACAGGTTCCACTCCTGTTCTCAAGGAACCATGAACAACGTGAAGCTCACATGTCCCCAGATTTATCAGAATACATACTTCATTGTCTGTGACAGATTTTATGACAACTTTATGATTTTACTTGTCCCAGAATCTGAATACAATGTCTATTTGCCCTCTTTGAATAACTTTATTCAATGCTTCATCAAAACAAATTACAAAGTTGTTACATGATTTTAGGTAGGCCAGTAAATTGTTCTGAAAGAATGGAGCCAAGCCACTCAGAACACTCGGGAAACATAAACTGAAAAATTGTACTTAAATTATTGCACGAATTGAAATACATTTTATTGTCAACAACTTGCAAAGCCCAAATGACTTCCGCCTTATTTATATTATCTTTCAGAACAAAAGTGTTAGGGTTTCTTCAAGCCACTACACTACTTTCACTTTTGGCAACACCTTCCTTCTGTGGCTTTACAATTTCCGATGAAACTGAAGTGTGACATGAATTGTCATTTCCCTAACTTTCCCTGACTTTTCTTAAGCTTCCCTGACTTTCCCTGACTTTCCAGACCGTAGGAACCCTGCAGTGTTTGTATGGATGCTAAAAATAAAAAATATATAATTATATGACATAGAAAGAGATTAAAGAATCTCGCTTTCGGTGCGCACCATTCCAAGTATTAATTTTTCCCTATAATATGAGAGATAAAAATTAAAGAATCCCATACTCTTTGTGTACTATTCCCCTCTTTATTCCCACCCTCAAAAACACGCTTCCATGATATTTTACACTCTGTACCTTTCTCAGCTCTACTCAATCCAACTTTATAGCTTTACTAGGCCTTAATCCTACTTGTCATTTCTGTCAATTAACACTTCGCCATGCTAAATCTCATTTTACACTCGTTCAATTCCTCATTCCATTCCGGCAGCTGTTTCTGTGCTGTCTCTTCCTTCTCTCTCATACCATCAAGTCTTCAGCAAAATTCATGACTTTAAGGCCTTTTGTCCATGGAGTTATTTAACTGTGATTGGATTTGTTAGTGATTGAAGTCACAACTGGTCAGTAACTTGTTATTACTTTATGTTTTACACATGATGCTACGCAAAAGTGTCAGGATGTCAATCAGTTTCCTAGTGTCTAGTCTGCAAGCATCTTCTTTATTCTTGTAGAATATTTGATGTTTATTAATGTAATGCAGGCCCACCAGCTGCTCTAACCGAGCCTGGTACCAGGGGCAAAGTGTACGCCCTCCTCTCTTTGTTCTACTCGACTTTAGTGTCTAAAGAACCTTATTTGTCTAAAGGAGTAAATTGGCTAAGCAGAAAAAAAAAAGTGTGTTTGAAGGGCTTTAACCCCAAAGCTAACGGCAGACCTGAGGGCCGGCCCTCCCTCGGTAAATGTTTGAAAACTGGATACTCCTAGAAGATATTTGGGGTGGCCCTCATCTGAATTTGTTTTAAAATTATACTTCTCTATAAGCTATTTGGAGTGGTCCTGCTCCCCTAAATCTTTTGAAATTTGGATATAGAAGTTATTTTGAGTGATCATCTCCCGGAAAGTTGTTGAAAACTAGATTTCTATAGAAGCTATATGAAGTGGTCCTCCATAAGTTTAAATTTAAAAAATTTAATAGCCCTTTATCTGAACCTTTTTTTAAAATTAAATGCCTTTTATAAGCTCTTTGGAGTGGCGTTTTCCTGATAAATTTTTGAAAAATGAATGCCTCTAAAAGCTACTTGGAGTGGTCTTTCCCTGGGAATTTTAATGATTGGGTTCCTCTATAAGCTTTTGCCTGGAAATGTTTAGCATTAGATGCCTCTAGAAGTTATGTGGAATTTTATATAATAAAATTTTTCAGCTTAATATTAGAGAAGATCAGAGGGGAGTGAAATAACTTAAATCTAAATAGGAGCAAGTTTATTCCAAGTGAGAGGAAGATTATACCACCACTCCTCGACTTAGGTTTGTACTTTTTTTTATCTTTTGTCATTTTTACAAAACAAAAGCAATCTACTATGTAAATTATTCCATGAATGAATAATGAAAGGTTATGCATATAATACAATACTTGAATTAAAATTAAGCTTGATTCTCTACCTAATAATCTTAATTGCTAAATTTAATTTCAATACAAGCCATTTTGGGGGCCACGTTGTCTAAGGCGCTACTTTCGCCATAGACTAAACTGCCGATGATGGGGAGATCGTTGTTTGATCCCAGTTGGGTGAACCGAGCGTGGTTTTTCTTAAATGGTTAGCCACTCTGTATACACAAATGCGAGTTCACTTCCTCTAGATTCAACCTTCCTCATCCTTAACCTATTGGCATTATTAATATATAAGTGTGTTAACCGAATGAGCGGTAAGACGCGGGCTTAGCAAAAAATCAGTACAAAAATAGTAGACTCCATGAAACTTCTAGGAACATTTCATAATGAAAGACAAGACTAGACCAAGCCAATGATATATTTGTGACAAATGCCGGGAGTCCCAGGTCAGGTGCCATGGTACCAATAGTCCCCCTCTTGTGGCAGGCCTGATATAAGGTATAGTGACTTGAGTGCTGAGGGGGATTTGGTTATATATTATTATTATTATTAAAAATATTTTATGAGTAACCTAAAAAAATTGAATTCATCCATATGCTACATTTAATATATTATGAATTGTGGACTATTCGTTGCAGCAAAGGAACTGCAACAAACTTATGTAAAATTTGTAGGGTTGTAAAGAGTGTTGAAAGAAAGCTAGCTTGAATAGTACATTACATTTTCAGTAATATTTTGTTCATGATGATTGAGGTTGTAAATGAGGTAGCCCGGCAACTAGCATGTTGAGTTTCCAGTGATTAATCACGAGCACGTCTTAAACAGGTCAGCAAACAGTAGCTTTGAGGGCGGACCTCCATTGAAATACATTAATAGTGATGCACAGGCTACTGTTTGGTAATTTAACTACTGTTTGATAGTTTAGGTTTTATTCATGTCACTTTTGAGTCTTATTTGAATGGCTCTGGGGGCTAAAAGTATAACTCTTCCCTCCCCAAATTTCCTTGGTTCTTTATTCATTATCATTACATAGTAAGTTAGCGGCAAGAGAGCACTCCCCTCCTCCACTCCATATTTTAATTGGAACCACTCCATACAATCCTCAGTCTTAACACAAGTTAAGTTATCTTCATACATAGGCCTAATCTCATGGGCGTAGGGAGGGGAAGTTTAGGGGGTACAGCACCTCCTCCCCCCGGTCCTGAAATTAATTTTGTATTTGAAGCTTAAAGATGGCCTTGTGTCAAATAACCTATCCTAAAAATATTCACTTTTCCAGGAAAGGGCCATTCTAAATAGCTTCTAAGGGCATTTAATTCCTAAAAAAGATCTCAGGCAAATATCACTCTAAATGGCTTCTAAAGGTCAGATTAAAAAAATATACCCATATGTGGCCACTTCAAATAGCTTCTATAGCCTATGCATATATGTATATATATATTTTTTTTTTTTTAATTCAAGTGCGGACTACTCCCCTTAGCCTCTAAAAGCAATAAATTTGAAAAAATGTGTCAGAAGAAGACCACTCTTAAGGTANGAAGACCACTCTTAAGGTATCAAGTTGTTAAAACAAATCCATGCGAGGACCATTCAAAATACCTTCTAATTTCAAAAATTTGCTAATGGAAGACTCAGAGAGCTTCTAATGGCATCTAATTTTTGTAATAATATCAGGTAAGAAACACTAAATAAGTTCTAGGAGCATCTAATTTATTTTTTTTTAATTCTGGCTGTGGACCACTTCAAATAGATATAGGGAATCTAATTTTTTTTTAAATTTGGGAGTACTTCTTAAAATAGCTTTGAGAGGTATATAATAATAATAATAATAATAATACTTAGCACCGCATCTTGCTACCTGAACCATTTAGGAAAAAACACCATTAGTTCACCCAAGTGAGATTCGAGATTTGAAACTCAATCTCCCCGTCCTCAGTAGTCTAGCTCAACACGAAACTAGCGTGTTAGCTAACTATACCTATGGAGAGATGGGTTGAGAGGCATATAATTTTTTTAAAGATGCCAAAGGAAACTAGGCCTACATCAATAGCTTTAGGAGTTTATAAATCTCCAATCCAAGGGGTATCACTTTTCTAAATAGCTTTTAAAAGCGTGTAATTAAAAAAAAATTCTTTAAATGAGGATTACACTACAAAATAGCTTCTTGGAGTATCTAATCTCTAACATTAACAGACTGTGCCCACTTCTACTCTCACACAATTGCACACTACTGAATGAAGTAGCAAGGTTATATTTAACTTATCTCGTCTTACCACCAGTTCGGGTTATACTTGGGGTAACAATGTTATTACTTCTTATGGTTTAATATTAAGTCCTAACATATGTCAAAAACTTAAAAATCTTAACCCCCCCTCCCCACCCCCGAAAACCTGAAATTAAATTTTCCCCTCGCACTTGGATACTCTTCAATCTCATTACAATGCCTTTTTCCCCTACAACATACTTCATCGCTTTTCAGACTTTATTTCTATCCACACTATCATATCTTCTCTATAGGCCTACATCACTAAATACCTTAAACAAATTCTTACCAAATTTACACCTTCTTTCCAGCTTTCATATTTACCTTTTAACAAAAGTTAGGTTAGAATTAGTTTGTCTGTCTCAAAAGTCTTTGAATTATTGTGAAAATAGACTTAAGTAAATAATAAAGGTATCAAAACCTTTAATTTTGATGCATATCATTAATATCAAATTGTCTGTTGTCAACCACAATGTTTAGTTTAACCAACTTAACAAACTAATCTAAATTACACTTTACATTACTTAAATTTATAATATGTACTGTGGCAATAGAAACAATTTGCAATGTAATGTTATTCGATTGTTTCACAAAATTTCTTATTTAATGACACAGATCAAGTTTCGTTGAATAACTGATATTTGAAACGGAGAAAGGGGAATCCATAGATAAGGAAAGTGGAGAAATCAAGTCGTAAGGGTGACAACATGAATTATGCAGCGGAGAAAACTTAATCTATGATTGGCAGAAAACGTTTACATATCATTGCGTGAGAAAGAGAGACACTTTCAGGTATTTTTTTCTCTCTTTACACATCTAAGTCGATGAAACATTTGGATGTGCTTTACTACTTTATGCGAATTTATAATCTATATTATCAGAGATTATACATTTACTTTTTGTGAAAAATAGGTTATTTAAATTATTAAATAGCATTAATATGTACAATACCCTTTACTTTATGGATAAAAGTGTAGATTCCTACTAATTTCCAAACAATAGCCGTGTCAGTAATATGTTGGTGCCATAATAACAAGATCAAAAACAAGGTGTGTCCCTAATGTACTTAAGAGACAAGTTTGAAAGTCTTATTTTGGTCTATTGTAATCGTTCACCACGTTACAAAGACATTTTAAAAAAAGATTAAAGCTAGACTCTACAAATATAGACAACTAGTAATATACAAAGAGTCGGTTCTTGGCCTATGCAAGTGATGCATCCACTGGAGGCCCCAAATGGAGATGAAAATTTTCCGGAAATTTTGAATAGGAAAATTTTCCGCAGTTGCGGCTTGGGGTGGAGAGCTTAAATTGTGGAGGTGGCACCTAGAGCCTATTGTACTTAAAAATACAGTGTATTAAGAGAAGAGTAGGTTATATAAAGGGCAGGGGTGGTTAGGAAGAATGGAGGATAGAGGGAGAGACAAATATTAGGCCAACCTTAAAATTATTTTAGCTAACTTATTGATGATAAAAAATTTAACTATGATTTATGAACATAACGGGTCTACACTAGATTTTTAAGCACCACGCCTTACTATCTTACTACCCAGTCGCCTATGTACTAATTACGCTAATGTATCAGGGATAAGGAAATTTGAATTTACAGGAATTGCACCCAAATCGAACCCCAATCTCCCTGTCATCGGCAGTCTAGTATATCGCGAGAGT
>CABFWB010007018.1:0-28047 GCA_902151455.1 Timema bartmani
ACCTGAAAGTACTCTTCTCTCTTACACAACGGTATGCAGATGACAGCTCGAAAATTTTAGCCGAAGATGTCCATCCAGTTATATTATAGAGATCAATAGGTTAACCACGTGAGAGCAAGCTCAACAATATCATTAATTATTTAAGGAGTGCTAAATCGAGAAAAAATATCTGAGGTTTCAAATCTAGACCATGGATGCAGACATGATTTACACTAAATGTTTTTACTCAAAAATATATTTATCAACAAGTAGGTGAAGGTGGGGTACAATGTAACATTAGACCTTAAAATAAGTTTATTACAGCACCACGTCTTACTACCCGTTCAGGTTATACGTTTTTGTACTAATTACATGATGTTCGAGGGATTAAGAAAGTCGTTTGTAGCGTTATTAAACCCGCATTTGCTTGGAAGGATGGTGGAGAACCATTTAGAAAACCAACCTCATCACACCCAACTGAGTTTGAACCCCGATCTCTCCGTCTTCAGCAGTCTAGTCTATTGCAAGAATAGCAGCACCTTAGACCATGCAGCCACCCAAGCGAGTCTTGAAAAAATTATGATGGCACAGTTTGAACCAACATTCACAAAGGTGAATAAATTATTAGTTGGCCTTAATATATTTGGAAAGAATAAAATCATGCAGAACCATTAGGTCAGGGATTCATAACCAGTGTGCCAGTTTTGAGGGGGGAAATGTTAAGAAAATATAATAAATAAAATACATTAGCGCAAAATAATTGAAATAAAAAAATATAAAGTTTTATCTTTAAGTATTTTTCTGAATCGCACTTTCCATAGCACCCAATGTATGACATAAATTGACTGAAAGAGAAATATAATGCTAGGTATTGAGGATGATATGTAAGTTGCATTATCAAAACTAGGCTAGATATCTAAATTTGGTCCTCTAAACACCAATTGCAGGTCAATAATAACTGTTTGTATTCATTTTTAGTGATCCCACATTGTGGTCGGCTTATAGCTAGAACCCTTAAAGGGGTAAGATAAAAGTAATACAATGGGAGGATATTATGAAAATTTAAAAGGAAGCAGGAAATATAGCAACATAGAAATACTTTAACCAGCAAACGAAAAACAAATAATTTTAATTGAAAAATAGAAGTGCCGTCAAGATGACTGCTATTGATGATCAATGAGTTGCCTAAAAACACTATCAAAGATATGACTAATAATTAAATGGACAACCCCTTATGCTTATAATCACAGGCAACATATTTAAACAAGAGAAGCCCCAAAAACAACAATACTCAAAGGTGAATTAAAAATATGAAGAATAATTTTCAAGTTTCAAAAGGTTTAAGCCCAAAATTTAATACATTGTGAGTGAAGCTCAAAATATTAATAACAACTAGAAAAACATTTAAATGGGAGAAGCCCAAAGTTTAATATAATATGAGTTAGGCTCCAAACGTTAATAATTAGCAAAACATTTAAATGGGAGAAGCCCTAAATTTATATAATATGAGTTAGGCTCCAAACGTTAATAACTAGCAAAACGTTTAAATGGGAGAAGCCCTAAATTTATATAATATGAGTTAGGCTCCAAACGTTAATAACTAGCAAAACATTTAAATGGGAGAAGCCCNCCAAACGTTAATAACTAGCAAAACGTTTAAATGGGAGAGGCCCAAAGTTTAATATAATATGAGTTAAGCTCCAAACGTTAATAACTAGCAAAACGTTTAAATGGGAGAAGCCCAAAGTTTAATATAATATGAGTTAATCTCCAAACGTTAATAACTAGCAAAACATTTAAATGGGAGAAGCCCAAAGTTTAATATAATATGAGTTAAGCTCCAAACGTTAATAACTAGCAAAACGTTTAAATGGGAGAAGACCAAATCCAAAATTATTCTATAAATGAACCCTCATGTTTGAAAAGTTGAATGGAAAGATTCAGGCGTGAAAATAAATATGGCTGAAACAAACATATAGAGGTTACTTTCGAAACTACAACCAAATATATAGTGAAATAAGCCCAAAGTTCCATGCTTACATGACGTCTGTGATGAGAGAATGAGTCCAGTCTAGAACTGCCACCGAGAGTGATCTTTGCGCCTTTCGGCTGTTGCCCGTCTCTGAATATCTAAGTTGAAAGAAGAGTCAACCTAGTTCACCAAGAGAAGGGGCTGATTTTGCTTTGTGAGTCACAGGCAGCAGTCGCTAGCCCTTATCCTCATGGTATGAGGGTGAAACAATGAATGGGATGAAATCTTTGAATGATTCTGTAATAAAATACACTAATATAAAAAGTACCCTGTGAGTGTAATTGTTGCTATTATGAGTGATTTCGCTGTGTCTTAGGTGTTTGGAAGGATTTTTTTTCGTGATAACTGATAAGGTAGGTTGGTATATTAGGAATGATCGATTTGTGGGTGATGGCGTAAATTGATTGATGGGTTTCTTGGAATGTGTAGGTTTTTTTAATCTTAAGGTTGGAAATATGGTTTGGCAGGATTTTCTTTTCTTAGGATTTGGAACTGATGGGTCCGCCCTTTCTCCCCATCACCACAGCTGCAGAAAACTTATGGATTGACGTTAAGGACAGACCTACTTACCTAGGGGTTCCGGTGGGTACAAAGGTTGTTGATGTTGTGATTATGACTTGTGTATGATGGGAGTTTGAAGTGTGATGGGATTTAAGGAATTTGGAAGGGTGGGATTAAGAAGGCAGTCCGTGTCCACCTTGCTTTCTGGCACAGTGACTTTTTTTTAAATTTATTATTGTTATTACTATTATTATTATTATTATTATTATTATTATTATTATTATTATTATTATTATTATTATTATTATTAATTATTATTATTATCTGTTTGTAATGTCATTTATCTAAACAAAATTTCCTAAGCAAGGAATTTTCCTTTCTAGGTTTTTAAGTTTTTATGTTTTATATATATTTTTTATAAATTTTTGGCATTAATGGGTGTTTTTTTTTGCTGTCACTATGCCAGTTTGGACCTTTTATGTTTCCTGGCTCGTCGTCGTAGCGTCCTAGTGATCTTATGACTGTGTTTGTGTGTGAGTCACTTTGTTCTTAGAACCTCTCGTTTCTATCATTGTATATTTTTTGTAGTTGCCTGCTCTTTGTCATGGTGTGTAGGTCGGCTGTTCTGGTGTAATAGTTTGTCCTGGTGATCGTTCTAAGGATTTTGATCTGAGTCGTTTGAAATTTTTTGAGTAAGTGTACTGATGCGTAGCTCCAGGCTACGTAGTTGTATAGTATGATTGGCTGAATGACCGCTCTGTAAATAACTAATTTTGTGTACTCTGTTAGCTGGTTACCTTTTAATAGTGGATATAGTTGCACGAATTGGCCTAGCGCTTTTTTGTTTGTTTGTTCTGTGTGTTTTTTCCATGTTAATCTCTTATCTATTGTTATGCCTAAATACTTAATGCATATCTGTGTGGGTATTTCTGTGCTAAATAAGGTGAAGGGAGCTGGTGGATTTTGTAGCCTTTTAGATATTACTAGTGCTGCTGATTTGTCTGGATTTACTTTTATTTCCATTTAGTGAACCATTCCTGTATAGTTACTAGGTATCTTTGTATTCATAAACTCGAAAAATTGATGTTTCTGTTTTGTGCGTAGATCATGGTGTCATCTGCAGACTGTCTAACTTTGACTCTCGGGTCTGACGGTATGTCTAATACGTAAATGTTGTAAAGGTATGGTGATAGCGTGGAACCTTGGGGTACTCCCGCCTTTATTGGACGTGTGGTGGACATTTTACTCTCTATTGTTACCTTGAATGTTCTAAGACTTAGGAAGCTGGCGATTGTGTGTATGAACCAAGAGTGGGAGTCAGGTTGAATTAATTTGTGAAGTAGGCCAATGTAACATACTTTGTCGAAAGCCTTCTCTATATCTAGAAATATAGCGATCAGATACTGTTTCTCCTCGAAAGCCAGAGTGGCATCTTCTATAAGTTTAACTAATGGGTGGGTAGTGGCGTGCTTGTTTGAGAAGCCGAATTGAAGTTCTAGGATAATTTTTAAACTATCGGTGATTTGTTTGAGTCTTCTAAGGATAATTTAAAAAAAATACTACGCGTGGGGAGGAGACTGATAGGCCTTCTGTTTTGAGGAAACATCGCGTCTTTACCGGGTTTGGGTAGTGTTATCACTTTCGCCAGCTTCCAGTCGTCCGAGAAGTTACAAAGGTAAAGTAGTGTGTTTAGTATTGTCAATAGTACCCTCACTGCCCTAGGTGGTAAGTGTTGTAATAATTCGTTGGTGATGCTGTCGTATCCTGGCGCTTTTTTCCTGGAAAGATCCTGTATAGTTGATGTAAGTTCTTCGAGTGTGATGTCATCTGCCTGCGTGTCATTTGGTTTGAACAAGTATTACCTCACTGATGTGGTGGTTTCCCTGGTGAAGCTTGATTTCTGTGGTTTTTGTTTGGCTGTGAACTGATTTTCAAGTGTCGTGGCCATAGCCTCCACTTTATCTAAACTTTTGGAGTTCACGCCATTTTCCCCGTGGATGGCTGGTACCGTACTGATTTTTTTTATCACCCCTTAGTTGTTTTGTAATTTTCCATGTTTTGTTCGTGTCAGTGATTGCCTCTGTGACATAGGTGTTCCGTTTGTCTAACCTGATGCTTTTGACTTTTCTTTTAACCTGTGCTTTTAATCTATTGTAGGTTGCTCTGTGTTAGGGGTTTGAAGGTCTGCCAATCTCATCTGGCTTCCCTTTTTTTTAGGTATGAGGCAGTCTAGTTGTGGGTTATTTTTCCGGAGGTCGTGTTGGATTGGTTTTCTCCCTGTGCTCCGTTTGTAGACTTTTTTTTATAGTTGACGTGAACAAGTGAAGCGTTGCTTATGCTTCTTCCGTGTTTTGAATGTGGCGTACTTCTGGAAGTGTGATGTCTTCCAGTGTTGTTTTGAGCGTATCTTAATTGCATGTAATTTGGTTGTTTGTGAGCCCTTTTATCTCAATATTTGCGGTAATCCTTATCTCGCAGAATATTTGGTTGTGGTCTGAGTCTAATTCGTGTAGGACCGTGAGGTCCTCTGGTGTGATTCCTATATCTGTTAGAACTACATCTATTATGTCCGGTTTCTGTAAGTAGTTTGAATGGTAAAATGTAGGTTCATTTGGTGCGATCACTAGATAGTCGTTGTTGTCTGCGTGTTCGTTAAGTGTGAGGCCGTTCGCAGTCGTCCTTCTATTGTTCCAGTTCGTGTGCTTTGAGTTCAGTTCTCCTACAAGTACTATTTTCCCTTTGTGTGTAAGTTCGTCCAAGTCTTGTGTATGTAGCGTTGCCTGTGGCGGTTTGTATATCACCGCGAATAGAATACTCCTCCGACTGGTGTTGACCCTAACTGCTGTAGCCTTTAATGTTACAACATGAAAGAGAAAGGATTGTTTTGGCTCACCATTTCTGCCCCCATTTGACTGGTCTGCAACGAAGATCCTCACAACGTACGCATCGTGGCTCGACTTGTATCCAACTAAGGGGCCGTGATTCCACGCCCGCCTCCAAGCGCGCCTTGTTCAAGAGAAACTAACAAGAAACTGTCTGAATGCGCAGATCCGTGCACGCTGACCAAAGTGTTTTGATGTCAACGGTCAGCTGACCGGCGCGCAGTTTAAATTATACCCAGATCATGTGAGCATGTTCCAGAAACAGTGCGCTCCCCTCACCCCTCTTCCCATCCGCGCTTCCCGCGCTGTGAGAACACGTGATTCAAACTATGTGTATATAATGGCAGACCTCTATTGCCAAGACACACATTTCTCTGCACTCTTTTGGTGAGATACTTTGTGTTTAAATTAGATTTAGTTTATTTACATCAAAATTCTGTTTGGTTTATTATGGACTCTAAATTACTGTTTCGGCAATATAAACATAAGACATAACTCTTAATTTTTATGGGACTGCAGGTTTGTTTCTAGAAATCGTGGTTGCGCAGTCGGACTTAAAACTAATATTGTATAGACTAACTAGTCTTGTCCGCTTCACGGATGGGTTCGAAATTTATAACACCGCAATCTTGGTACATGAGATACTTTTTGGGATCTTGTTGAATAATGGCGTTACTTGTCAAAATTAAGAATTTTAGTCTATTGAAGATTTCTACATGTTGCTCAAATATGGGGACGGGAGCCCGCGCTCTTAACTTGTTAATTATGGTAGTCGTTAGGTTAGTTAACTTTGAAGATCTTTCATTATGTATCTTTGTTCCTTTTTATTGCACCTTTTAACGGCTATTAAGATGAACCATTTATCTAGGGTACGCTGGTCTTTTACATTAGTAATTAGAGAGTTGCCAATGGCGACTAGTATTTATCTTTATGATAGTTCTTTTTGGTCTGCAGTTTATCATTTCAATATCTAGTCATTATCATTACACATCGCATTTTGAACAGGATCAATTTAAATATGTTTTGTTTGTGAATTGCTTGGTCGGACATCTTAAAGTTTGGGGTCATACCCCATATCATTTATTTCGGCTTTGTTTATTATGGCCATTTGGTATCATTGTCAGCGCTTAACGCTTAGCTTGTCTCTCTCTCTCTCTCTTCGAGTGTTGTTATTTATTGAATGAAATGAATAAAATAAACTCTCTTGTAACCAACCTGCCTTTTATTTATGGTAATATGGACCACCCAAATTAAAGGGGGGGTAACAAGAG
Source organism: Timema bartmani (assembly GCA_902151455.1). Lineage (NCBI taxonomy): Eukaryota > Metazoa > Arthropoda > Insecta > Phasmatodea > Timematidae > Timema > Timema bartmani. The sequence continues at coordinate 6,666 of CABFWB010007018.1, forward strand.
AGAAGCTGCGCCACTCTGCTCTCGTTGACGGGAGTGGGGCATGCTATAGGAAGTTAGGAGTGAAAGTAGGACCCTCCTATCTGGAGTATTTTATGTAAAGATCTTTGTACTGATTCATGTTTGTTTATTTTTCATGACGTCTGTGACCATGGCGACCACTCCTGGAGCTGTCAAGATAACTTTCACCACGTCTAGGACTGAAGTCTATCATCTGAGCCGGGACCAGTTAGCAGTCGAACTAACGTCGAGGGGCGTCTGCTTCCCTCCCAATGCTACTGTGGGTGAGCTCATATCTAAACTGTGTGGGGAGATTAGTGGGACTGGGGAGGCTGAGACTGACTTGGGTATGAACAGGAATGAGAGTGAGAATCCCCACCCCCCTCTTAGCGCCAATCGTTCCACCCCCGCCCCCTGCACTAGTTAAATGTCAGAATAAGGTACTTTTAGAGATTCTAAGTCGCACCCCTGTTTGTGACGGTCAGGATCACGTTGCCCTATTTAAATTCACGATTGAGGTTAACAGAGCATATTGTTTGAAGTTAGCTAACGGTAATGAGTTTTTAATTATCTATTTGTCTAAAACATCTGGATTTTTGACCCAGTTATTCTCCCGTGGGATTCAGAACGGTATATCTTGGAGATCGCTTACCGACCTCATTTTGGAAGCGTTATTACCTAGTAGGGCGAGGGAAAGGTTATGTAGGGAAGTTATACGCATATTTCAATATCCCCACTAGTCTATGAGAGACTTTGTTTCATCTATTACGGAGGCAGCTCAAGTTCTCAATAGTGGCCTTGGGGAACGCCAGATTGTATATATTATACTCGAGAATGTGTCCCCCCTTACCCAACGACATTTTGTGTTCACGTGCAAGCCCTGTACTGTACAGGAACTCTTCTCTCTGGCCTCTTCAATAGAAAACACCTTGCTACTCTGAACAGGAATATTTGGGTGCGCATGCGCCAGTGGCTATAGCCCGCGGACGCACGGGTTCGACTTCCGGGCCTATGAATACGGCCTTGTCTTTAGAGGCTGTACCACCGAGTGATCACGACGCTAATGTTCCCGGGAATAGCTTCAGGCCTTCTGGTTCTAACAACCGTGCGCCCCGAGACCTCTCACAAGTAAGATGTTTCCGTTGCAGGAGGTTAGGTCACCTACAGAGACAGTGTAGAGCGGGAAACTTGTAGGGCGCGCTCGTAGTCATGGTCCGGTCGTTTCCACTCGTCCTAAACCACGTGTTCCCACCCCTGTAGTTGAGATCCAGGTAGGCAAGGAAAATTGTTTTGCTCTATTAGATACGGGGGCCAGTCATTCCTTTGTTTGCCATAGGTTCTTGCGCAAGTTATAAGGTAAAACTAAAGTGAATTATAAATCGATTCCTCTTAAGACTTACGCTGTGGCTAATAGGCAGACTATCTTGATTGACAGTAAGGTAGTTTTTTTTATCAAGATAGAGCGATTTTCTTGGAGACGTCCATTTTTTGTTGTCCCGGACCATCCCTTTGATATAATTCTGGGAACCGACTTTATGTTTGACAGTGGAGTCAAACTTGACTTAAGACGCTTGGGAATATCGTTTAGCTTTGAGCCAAGTTCATTTGTTCCATTTTGTGTCGGGCACAACCCTCGAAGATTGTTCTCGATTGTCGAGGAATGCGAGGCAATGGATCGTTTGGTTTGTCGATTCCCTGATGTAATCACTGACAGATGGGGAAGTGCGACATTTTGCCTTACGACATCGTGGCGCAGGACCTCGTACCTGTTAGATCCAGTTCTTACTCCTGAGCGCCCCCCAAATTAGAGATATCCAGGAATCTTATCCTGGACTTAGAACAGAAAGAGGTTATTCGTCCCTCCAAATCGCCATACGCGAGTCCTGCGTTTATTATCCCCAGGAAAGGTCATGGGCATCGCTTAATAGTCGAATATAGGAAACTTAACAAAAAAATAGTGCTCGACCCATACCCCATACCTAGCATAGAGTCCGCCTTCCAACATCTTGGCGGAGCTAAATATTATAGCCTGATTTACCTTAACGCCAGCTTTCTCCAATGCGCATTCTCGGAATCCTCTAAGAAATACACAGCGTTTATCACCCCCTGGCAAGTGTATGAGTTCAACCGTGTGCCTTTAGGGATAAGCTGTGGGGGGCAAGCGCTGAGTAGGGTCTTGGACCATATTTTGGCGGACCTGAAATACAACTTTGTGTTTAATTATCTTGATGATATATATATATACAGCAAGTCATTTGACAACCACTTGCGTCATGTAGAGATAGTGTTGAGGCACCTGCGTGAGGCCGAATTAACTGTGAACCCGGAGAAGGTTACTAGGGCGAAGAGATCTATACCTTATCTCGGCTATATTATTTCTGAGGGTAATCTGCTTGTCGACCCGGAGCGGGTCAGGCCCATCTTAGATTTTCCTGCCCCCAGAAACATCAAAGGGGTATTACGGTTTTTTGGCATGTGCACCTACTACGCTAGATTCATCCCTAACTTCTCGGACATAGCCAACCCCCTTAACTCTTTGAAAAAAAAGGTGCTACCTTTACTTGGGGATCTGCCCAAAATGAAGCCTTTGTTGCGCTTAAGCGCCACCTTGTTTCGTCGGCCGTCCTAGCGTATGCCTGACTTCTCTCTACCCTTCCAATTGCACGTTGATGCTTCCTCTTTAGCGCTAAGGGTGGTTCTCTCCCAAATGACTTCCGAGGGGAGTAGACCAGTAGCTTTCGCCAGTAGGATTCTGAGCCCGGCCGAAAGAAAGTATAGCATTTATGGAAAGGAACGTCTTAGTTGCATCTTTGGCATTGAGAAATTTGCTGACTATCTAGAGCTTCGCCAGTTTGATTTGTACACCGACAACATGGCCCTCAGATGGATGTGGAATCACCCAAAACAGCTGGGAAAGATAGGACGGTGGGTCTGGAAGCTATCCAGGTTTAATTTTACTACCCATCATGTTGCCGGGAAGCTTAATGTTGTTGCTGACGCTTTGTCTAGAATGTCTGAGGATAAGGACTCCGTAGGGGACGGTAAGGAGGAAGGCTCACTATTAGTCATCTGCACGATTCCTGAATCTGTTATTTCCATTAAAGACCACCAGTTGTTGGATCCGTACTGTACGCAGATTGTTGACGGGATCAAGCGTGGGGAGAGGATAGGTAGCTACGAGATCTATAAAGACCTCCTCGTTGTTCGTATTAAGGGTAGGTTTAGATATTTCGTGCCGGAGAAACTTAAGCCCATGTTGCTTAAATACTTCCATGACTCCCTCTTCGGTGGCCATTGCGGCGTGCTTAAAACTGAACGTAAGATCTCCAAGGAATTTTTTGGCCCTTGATGTCCAGGAATATTAGAGAGTGGATACGTAAATGTGAACCGTGCCAATTGGCCAAACCTACTCGCAATTGAAAAATAGGGTTTCACTCCGCGGATGTCGCTAGGCGACCGTGGGAGAAGGTTCTCGTTGACTTTGTCGGCCCGCTGACTCGCTCTTCCCATACTTGTAGCTATGGACGCATTCTCGAAATTTGTCATCCTCATTCCCCTTAGAAACATGAAGGCGAGGACGATGGTTAATGCTCTATGCAGATGTGTTTGGGCGATTCTAGGGACCCCGAGGGTCATCGTGAGTGACAATGGACCGTGTTTCTGATCTAGAGCGTTCGGGGATATGTGTTTTTCGTGGGGGATTATACACGTTACCAATAGCCCCTACAACCCGTCACCGAGCCACGTAGAAATGTTTAATCGCAACCTGAACATTGCCTTAACGATCTTCCACCACCAAGACCACTCTCGCTGGGACCAGGACATTGACGTTTTAAACGTAGCTTTTAACGCCGCATTCCACGAGTCGGTCAAGGCCACCCCTTCCTCTATCCTCCTTAAAAGGGACCTGAATCACCCCTTATTGTCTAACTGGGATATTGACCCACTTCTCAATGACGCTGACGACTGCTCTTATGAGAAAAAATGTGAGGTAGCCTTTTTGAATCTTCAGAAGTCCCAAAGGAAGGTTGCCTCCACCTATAACCGAGGGCGTATCCCTGTCCCATTTAAGCAAGGGGACAAAGTTGTTTGCAAGTGTTTCCCCCTTAGCTCGGCTGCTGACAGGTCTTCGACGAAGATGGCGTACAAGTGGAGTGGTCCCTGGTTGATTGAAAGATTCCTCACGCCCGTTTCTGTAATGTTAAAAGAAGTAAATGACCCGTCTTTGACGCGTAGAGCGCATGTCAGCCACCTAAAGGCTGTAGAGTAATGTGTCAATTTACCTTGTTTTGTGTGGTGTCTCTTCTTTTTAGGTATATCTTTATAATTTAGTTTACGTTAGTTCTTCATAAGTACATAATAATGGGTGTTTATATATCTGCCTCCAAGCGCGCCTCGTTCAAGAGAAACGAACAAGAGACTGTCTGAATGCACAGATCCATGCGCACCTACCAAAGTGTTTTGATGTCAACGGTTAGCTGACCAGCGCGCAATTTAAATTATACCCAGATCATTTGAGCATGTTCCAGAAACAGTGCACTCCCCTCCCCCCTCTTCCCATCCTTGCTTCCCGCGCTGTGAGAACACGTGATTCCAACTATGTGTATATATTGCCAAGACACACATTTCTCTGCACTCTTTTGGTGAGACACTTTGTGTTTGAATTAGATTTAGTTTATTTACATCAAAATTCTGTTTGGTTTATGATGGACTCTAAATTACTGTTTCGGCAATATAAACATAAGGCATAACTCTTAATTTTTATGGGACTGCAGGTTTGTTTCTAGAAGTCATGGTTGCGCAGTCGGACTTAAAACTAGTATTGTATAGACTAACTCGTCTTGTCCGCTTCACGGATGGGTTCGAAATTTATAACACCGCCATCTTGGTACACGAGATACTTTTTGGGATCTTGTTGAATAATGGCGTTACTTGTCAAAATTAAGAATTTTAGTCTATTGAAGATTTCTACATGTTGCTCAAATATGGGGCTGCGAGCCCGCGCTCTTAGCTTGTTAATTATGTTAGTCGTTATGTTAGTTAACTTTGAAGATCTTTCATTATGTATCTTTGTTCCTTTTTATTGCACCTTGTAACGGCTATTAAGATGAACCATTTAGTAGGGTACTCTTGTCTTTTACATTATTAATTAGAGAGTTGCCAATGGCGACTAGTATTTATCTTTATGATAGTTCTTTTTGGTCTGCAGGTTATCATTTCAATATCTAATCACTATCGTTACACATCGCATTTTGAACAGGGTCAATTTAAATATGTTTTGTTTGTGAATTGCTTGGTCGGACATCTTAAAGTTTGAGGTCATGCCCCATATAATTTATTTCGGCTTTGTTTATTACGACCATTTGGTATCATTGTCAGCGCCTAACGCTTAGCTTGTCTCTCTCTCTCTCTTCGAGTGTTGTTATTTATTGAATGAAATGAATAAAATAAACTCTCTTGTAACCAACTTGCCTTTTATTTATGGTAATATGGACCACCCAAATTAAAGGGGGGGTTACATTATTAAGTCCTTCAGATGGTGTTGATAATGTGGGAGGTTTCCTTTAATTAAGACAGCTGTCGCCCCTCCGTGTCTATTTACTTTATCTGACCTGTAAATCTCGTAGCAGTAAAAATAAAGATTTTTGTTGTATTAAAGTGAGTTTCATTTATCAGAGCTATGTCTATTGCATAAGTGTGGAATAGATCTTCTAATTCTTTTGTTGTTGGAATATTCCATTCGCGTTCCACACAAAAACGTGCACTATGTCCTTTGTCAATGTCGTCCTTTTGTCCTTCATTCCGTGGTGAAATATTCAGTCAGAACTTCTATTACTATCATTAATTTGTCTCAAGGGTCTTTTGCTCTCCTTAGCTGTGTAAGGTATCGTTTTAAGTGGTTGATTATGTTCAAGACTTGATGTTGTAGGCTGTGGAAGTTTGTTCTTGGGTGGATTGTTGTGGGGGCCTAGTTGACTGTCGCACAGCTTGGCTGTATTGCCGGTGAATGCTTGCTGCGTCTACCCGGCTTGTGGATGCGACCTAAGATTGGCATATTGCAGCTATTGTCTTGGGTCGTTGGGGAAGTGAAGGAAAATTCCTGCCTGCGATTGGTGGAAGTGGGGGGATCCGTCTTGGCTGAGTAAGGGCTTCCTGCTTTGCAGTATGTAATGACGATTTTTCATTCAGAAGTTTTCTGTACACAGGGTATTTACTGTAGTTGGCGGAGTGAGCTTCTCTACAGTTAACACATCGTGCCTGGGTGATGTTTTCTTTTTTTTTTGTCAGTGTTTGGTGTCTTGCGCTGACAGGCATTTGACACATCTTGGATTTTTCTGGCAGTTGTTTCGTGTGTGGCCGAATCTCTGGCATTTATAGCACTGTGCTATTTTGTTGAGGGGAGGGATGTATGGCTCAACTCGCATTCATGTGTTGTTGATGAACTTGATCTTGTATAAGTCTAAGTTTTGATTGTTCTTGGCTAGTGTCACCTGGAATGTTGGTAGTAGTGTGACTGTCTGAGTGCTGCTTGTCGCCGGTGTTTTTGTCGTGAATTGTGTGACAAGTGTGATGGGGTAGACTAGCCCCATCAGTTCTTGTTTCAGATCCTCCGTGAGCATATTTGGGGGTAGCCCCTTAATGACCACGGGGACTGGCTAGTCTCTTGGGAGTGAGTATGTGTGGTACTCCTGTTTCAGGTCTTTGAGCAAGTGCTGCATTAGGTCGAAGTTTTGTTTGGTGGTGGTGTGGATTTTAAGGCCATCTATTAGGAAATACACATTGGTATTGTTTCCTAATTCCTTGGCGTACTTTGTTATTTTCATGTAGTGTGGCAATCCCCTTGTCACTATTGGTGGTAGTCGCTGTTTGGGTGTCTCTCCTGATTCGTCACTGTTGGTGGTTTGAGCGTCGTCAGACATACTGACTTCATTTTCGTTTTCGGCCCTTTTGAAGGTATCAAACTGGTTTGATGTTGTGATTGTCTTTTTTTGTATTTTTTTTTGTTCTGTTTTAAATTTACATTTCCTGGTGAGTTTGGAGGCCATTGTAAATGTCCCTTGTCCGTCCGTTTCAGATTCAATCTCAGTGTCGTTAGTAGTTAATTGTTCTGCATGTGCTGGTGTCATTTTTGTTTTGATATTGTTTGTGTTTGTGGTTTGTGTGGCTGCGGCCATTCACACGGCCTTGAAAAGGGCTGGCTAGTGGTGCGCAGTGTGATGAAGAGTGGGTGCTCTTTCTGTTGGGGTATGTTGTGGTGTGAGTCCCTCTAAACAGACTCCGACTACAAGGTATTGCTTTGTAGTCGGTGACGCTTTACGGCTCTCTATAGCTAGTTGGCATCGTTAGGATCAGCAATATAGAGAAACCACCGCCACGTCTGTCTCGAGATCTGTTGTGTCCTGGGGTCTTCAGGGCTCAAATCAGTGTTTTTCCTTTGCTCCTTCGAAAGTCTCCCTCATCATCTGGTCGCTCGTTTTGGTGGTAGGTCTGGCTGCGCAAGGTGAAACACGTCCTTCCTTCTCGGAGTCGCCACCAATCACAACACTGTACGGCTGTTGCCCGACTAAGAATATCCAAATTGACAGAAGCGCCAATCTAGGTCATCTTAGAAAGGGCTGATTTTATGTTTGAGTACCGAGTCACTGTCGTGACTCTTAACCTCGTGAATGAAATTATATACCCTATAAAATAAAACAGGTGAAATGAAGCTGTAAGAGAATTACAGTAGTATTAGTATATATTAAGCTTTGAGGTGAACATTGGTGATCGTGAGTGTTTGCGCTGGGTTTCGGGTATAGGAAGATTTTTTCCCCTGGGATGGGGAAGGTGTGTTTTAAGGTATGATGGTGATTTGTGGGTGAAATTATGAGGGTCGTTATTGGGTCAAGTCAGAGAATGGTATTGGGGTTGGTAAGATTTTCTTTTCTTGAAATTCGGTCTGGAGGTGATACATTTCCATTCCCCATCTGGGGCCGACCCCGGTGCCAGTATTATTCTCTGACTCGTAAAAAACCTAGTCGGTTATCCCAGTGGAGTCCGGCCTTGACAAAGGTAGTAATGGCATGAAATGTGCAATATATGCGTGAAGGTCGGGTTCTGGGTTGGAACAAGGGTGGGATAGGTGGGGTGGTGAGGTTGTCTGCGATTCTACTGTCATTCTGGCGTAGTTGATTGTCAAGTATTGTTAAATTTTTATTTTACTAGGAATGTTACATCTAGGTTTTTTTTTGTTTTATATTTTTTCTTCTTGGATTATCAACTAGGGATTTTTTAGTTTTTAAATTTTCTCTTGGTTTTTTTATGTTTTATATTTGAATAGACATTTAGATATATATAATAATTAAGTGCTCAAATACGCCAGTCTGGGTCATTTATGGTGTCGTGGTTCATTCGGGTCGTACTGTCCGAGTCCTCTTACAAGTTCGTTCTCGTGCGTTTCAGTCTGGTCGTAGAACTTCTTGTTTCTGTCCTGGTAGATTTCCTGTAGTTGGCGGCAGTTTGCCATATTGTGTAGGTCGGCTGTTCTGGTGCGTCGGTTTACCACAGTGAGTGTCCGTAATATTTTATTTTGTGTTAGCTGAAGTTTGTTAGTGTTTGTTTTGGAGGCATAGCTCCATACTACATAATTATAAAGAATTATGTGTTGGATTATTTGTTTGTATAGTAATATTTTATTGGGAATTGTGAGCTGTCCCCCATTGAACAATGAGTACATTTGAATGAATCTACCCATTACTTTACCGTTGGTCTTATCTATATGACTAATCTAGGTAAGTTTCTTATCTATTGTGATCCCAAGGTACCTGACTTCGTCTTGAAGTGGGATCTCTCTCTCAAATAGGGTAAGTGGGGCGGGGAGTGGTTTCCTACCTTTGGCTAAGATTAGGGCTGCTGATTTAATGGGATTTACTTTAATTCTCCAAATTCGGTCTGGAGGTGATACATTTCCATTCCCCATCTGGGGCCGACCCCGGTGCCAGTATTATTCTCTGACTCGTAAAAAACCTAGTCGGTTATCCCAGTGGAGTCCGGCCTTGACAAAGGTAGTAATGGCATGAAATGTGCAATATATGCGTGAAGGTCGGGTTCTGGGTTGGAACAAGGGTGGGATAGGTGGGGTGGTGAGGTTGTCTGCGATTCTACTGTCATTCTGGCGTAGTTGATTGTCAAGTATTGTTAAATTTTTATTTTACTAGGAATGTTACATCTAGGTTTTTTTTTGTTTTATATTTTTTCTTCTTGGATTATCAACTAGGGATTTTTTAGTTTTTAAATTTTCTCTTGGTTTTTTTATGTTTTATATTTGAATAGACATTTAGATATATATAATAATTAAGTGCTCAAATACGCCAGTCTGGGTCATTTATGGTGTCGTGGTTCATTCGGGTCGTACTGTCCGAGTCCTCTTACAAGTTCGTTCTCGTGCGTTTCAGTCTGGTCGTAGAACTTCTTGTTTCTGTCCTGGTAGATTTCCTGTAGTTGGCGGCAGTTTGCCATATTGTGTAGGTCGGCTGTTCTGGTGCGTCGGTTTACCACAGTGAGTGTCCGTAATATTTTATTTTGTGTTAGCTGAAGTTTGTTAGTGTTTGTTTTGGAGGCATAGCTCCATACTACATAATTATAAAGAATTATGTGTTGGATTATTTGTTTGTATAGTAATATTTTATTGGGAATTGTGAGCTGTCCCCCATTGAACAATGAGTACATTTGAATGAATCTACCCATTACTTTACCGTTGGTCTTATCTATATGACTAATCTAGGTAAGTTTCTTATCTATTGTGATCCCAAGGTACCTGACTTCGTCTTGAAGTGGGATCTCTCTCTCAAATAGGGTAAGTGGGGCGGGGAGTGGTTTCCTACCTTTGGCTAAGATTAGGGCTGCTGATTTAATGGGATTTACTTTAATTCTCCAGTTGGAGAGGCAGTCCTGGAGGAGGAGGAGGTATCTTTGCATAGCAAGTGATGCATAATTTATGTTTTTATTGGCTACATAAAGCATGGTATCGTCGGCAAAAAGTCTAACCTAAACATGATCGTGAGGGGGAATATCTGCAACATAAATGTTATACAAGTGTGGTGCTAGTGTTAAACCCTGCGGTACCCCTGCTTTAATGGTATGTGTCTGCGATCTCTTGCCGTCCATAGCCACCTGGAACGTACGCCGTCTAAGGAAGCTGGCTATCAAGAAAATTGAGCATTTTGTGTAGTTGAATTTGATTAATTTTTGAATGAGACCAAGGTGCCAAACTTTGTCGAAAGCTTTCTAGACGTCTAAGAAAATGGCTACTACGTATTTTTTTTATCTTTAAATGAATTATTTACATCTTCTACTATGTTTATTGTGGGATGGGTGGTCTCTAAATCCAAACTGAAGGTTTGGAATAACACCTAACCTATTATTTATTATTTTTAGTCTTATTAGTGTAAATCTCTCGTAAACTTTACTTAGAATCGTGAGTAAACTTATCGGCCTTCTGTTCTGAGGGAACATCGGGTCCTTTCCAGGTTTAGGGATTGTTATTACTCTAGCCAGCTTACAGTCATCCGGGAAATAGCAGAGCGTCAGTAGTGAGTTAAGTAGGATCAATAGAGCTAACACCACTATCCCTGGCATTTGTTTTAAAATCTCGTTAGTCAGTTAGTCGTGTCCTGGCAATTTATTCTTAGGTAGGTCCTTTATAGTGGTAGTGAGCTCTTTCAGAGTGATTACCTCTGCCCTAGTGTCGTTTGGTCCTTCCAAATAATCCCTGACTGTTCTAGTCACGACTCTGGTAAAGTAATGATCTTGTGGCTCGTCGTTAGGTTTGAATTGTTTATCTAGTACCACGGCTATGGCTTCAGCCATCTATGTGCTTTCATGAACTATGCCGTGTTCCTCGTGTATAGCTGGTACCGTCTTTTTCCTGGTGATCTCCCTAAGTTGTCGTGTAACTTTCCACAACTTGTCTCTGTCAAGTGCGGCCTCAGTGACGTATGAGTCTCATCTATGTCGTCTGATGTCCTTACCTCTCCTCCTCACTTGGGCTCTGAGTCGGTTGTAGGTAGTCTTGTAGTGTGGGGTTCTGTGAGTCTGCTAGTCCCTTCTCGCCTCCCCGTTTCTGGGTTATAAGAAAGTCCAGGCCTGGGTACTGTTGTCGGAGGTCATGTTGTATGGATGTCCTAGTGGTGTTTGCCCTGTAGGCTTCTCGCACCGTGGTCGTGAAGAGTTGCAAGGTAGCGTTAGCCTGTTCTATTGAATCTACATTCTGTATTTCTGGTAAAGTGTCCTCAAATGTCTGCCTAAACTCTTCCCAGTCACAAGTTGCTGTTGTTTGAGTCCCTTTATCTCAAAGTTAATGTCAGCTTTGACTTCACACAATATAGAATTATGGTCCGAATCCAGCTCCTTTAGTACCGTCATGTCCTCAGTGGTTACACCAATGTTGGTCAGTGCCACGTCTATGATGTCGGGTCTTTGTAGGTAGTTTGATGGATAAAATGTAGGTTTGTCAGGGGCTACAAATACGTAGTCGTGAGTGTCGGCGTGGTCTGCTAATATTAGTCCGTTCCTGGTGGTTACCCGGCTGTTCTAAATTATGTTTTTAGAATTAATATCACCCGTTAAAAACAGTTTTTTTGCGTCGGTGATTACGTCTAAGTCTTGTGGTAGTAGCGTCTTAGTTGGGGGCTTGTATATGGCTGCGAACCGGACACTCCCGTCACTAGTATTTACAATTATACCAGTGGCTTCTATATTCTGGAGATTTTGAAAATGATGTGGGTAGTGAAGTAGGTGGGTCTTGATAAAGATAGCCGTGCCCCCTCCCCTGCCTTAGGGCCTATCATTGCTATAAATAGTGTAGCCGTAAAAGTAGATATTTTTCTCTGGGTTTAGATGGGTCTCATTTACTAGGGCAATGTCTATTGAATAAGTTTATAAAAGCTCTTACAGCTCCTTAGCTTGCGTTAGTATCCCGTTCGCGTTCCATATAAAAACCCGGAGTATGTCTTTCATCACCGTCACGTTTGTGTTAGTCATAGTCAGTCGAGAAGTATTCAGTCACTCCCTCTAGCAGTATCATCAGTTTTTCAGTTTGGTCGGTAGCCTCTATGAGTCTAGTGAGGTATGGTCTGAAGCGTGTAAGTATCTTGAAAATGTTTAGGTCCTTGAGCAGGTTGATGATATATTTTATATCTGAGAGTGGGGAAGTGGTGTTTTCTGGTTGTGATTGTCTGTTGCGCCTCAACGTAACATTGGTATAGGAGCGGTAGATGGATGTGGCCTCGGCGGTCTGTTTAGCTGATGGGCCTGGGGTTGGTTGGTTAGTCGGAGGGACAGTTTGACGGGTGCGCGGAATAGGAGGGTAGTTAATACTGGTGGTAGGTGGGGGGATTGCCCGTGTGGGTCGCGTCTGTCGTGTGTTGGTTTGATTGTTTCTGGCCTCCAACAGTTGCACGTATACTGGGCACTTGCTGTAGTTGGCTGTGTATGGGCCCTTGTAGTTGATGCATCTTACCGGTGTCGTATTATCCTTCTTGGGGCAGTTCGGGGTGAGGTGTGCTCCAAGACACTTCACGCATCTGGGCATGTTCGAACAGTTGTTCTTTGTATTCCCATGACGCTGACACTTGTGGCAATTAATTAACTCAAATAAATTTATTTACCAGCTCAAAACAAAGAGGGTTTGGAAGCCTTACTAGAACTATTCTCAGGAACAGGACCGAGATAGGTCCAGAACAACATGAGTACCTGGAAAACCTGGGACGATTTCATAGGGGGCTCTAGATTGAACTTTTTTCCTTCAAATTACCTGGGACGATTTCATAGGGGGCTCTAGATTGAACTTTTTTCCTTCAAATTACCTGGTAACGTTAGAAGACAATATTAGAGGACGACAGCAGGGACCGAGAGAATGTGTAGACGAGTATCTAGTGGACATCCAGAACCTAATACGACGCCACGGGGAGTTCTCATTGCCTTGGAGCATGGACAGAATTTACAACAACCTAAGACCAGAAATCAAAATAAACATCAAACGGTCATGAATTAACTCCGTTAAAGAATTACAGGAGGTGGCAACGCACTTTGATCTCGCTCAGAAAGATATTTCCCAGTACAATGCGATACACACAAAAAAAGTATCAACAGACCTTTCCCGCCAAACAAATACGGGGTGATTAGGCCGTATAGACCAAGGGAGGATTCAAACAGCGCCCACAACAGGGGACTCTCACCCGGGAAGAGGTTAGTGCTGAAGGTAGTAGGAGATCTCCAAGTACTACAAACCAAGCAAGTAAGAGAACCGGGGGTGGATTCGCGCCTTGTTCTCCTATAAAATGTTACCAGTGTGGGTCGACTGAGCACCTGATAAGAGAATGTCCTCATGGGAGGGGTAGCCAAAATTCCAAGGGTGGACGAAATGTCACACATTTATTTGCGTTCAAGGAACCAAGGAAAGCAAAGTGTCAACGAGGAAGGCAGGGAAATAACCTATTACGAGGGGTGAGAATCAGTATGGGGAAGACATCTACTGTCGCTCTCTTAGATACTGTGGCGGCTGATAATGTGCCTTCTGGAGAATTCTACTGCAAACAGATTAGTACGAAGGGTAGAAAAGTGTGTGTTAACATGTATATTAACCAATGGACAGCACTTAAAGATCGAAGAAAAGGCCAAAGTATCGCTAAAGATAGGGCCATTTAAGCGGCCTGTTTGGTTTTTGATATCTCCATCATTACTCACAGAAGTTATCTTAGGGAAGCGGTTCATAGTGAATTTAGGACTGAAGACAGATTTTCACAAGGAGGAGGTGACGTTTCCGTTTGCAACAGGATTTGTGGTACCATTGGAGAAAATAGGTAGCTTGGGAGAGAGGCCAGTCAGTATGGTAGATGACTCAACGAGAGCGGATTTGGTGAGTCTGATAGAAGATTTTCCTTACGTAGTGACAAACAAGGTCAGGCCTACCAACGTAATGACACACTCGATTGAACTGGACGATCTGACCCCGGTGAGATCCAAACCTTATTACTATGCACCTTCTAGGTTTCAGATATTAAGAGACCAAATAAAATCTTTGGAACATAAGGATACAATACGACGCTCCAACAGTCCCTACGCCAATGCCCACCATAGAGATGGCATTGCGATTCTCAGTGTACACAATTATCGACCTTAACAAGGCATATTACCAGATACCACTGTCCGGAGGGTCCAGACCGTTGACTGCCTTCATTTCAAAGGTTGAGTTGTACGAGTTCAACGTCCTACCGTTTGGGCTAGTCACTGGGGCCCAAATACTCACACGACTCTTGAACACCATTTTCGGGGACATACAAAACGTTTTTCTGTTCAACTATTTGGATGACCTTGTGGTGTACTCTAAAAACAGGGAAGAACACTTGACACACGTGAGAGAAGTACTCACCAGGCTTCGTAGGTCAAGGTTAACGGTGAATCCTGATAAAATTCGATTTGCGGTGTCATAAATTGATTTTTGGGGCACCGTATCTCATTCGAGGGGTTGTCTATTAACCTGGAGAGGACCAAGGCAATACGAGAATTCCCCTTACCCAAAACGTGGCGAAAATTAGCCCAGTTCCTAGGAATGGTAGGATTTTATGGACGATTTATCCCCAATCTCTTGTCAAAAGCCCGCACACTACACGAGCTCAAGAAGACGGGAAACCCTCTCAGATGGTCAGAAACCAGCAAGGAAACCTTCCATAGTCTCCAAAAGGACCTTGTCACTCCGTCGGTCCTGAATATGGTGGATTTCAAACAAGAATTCGTGCTACAAACAGACGCCTCGTCAACCTGGTTGGGAGCAGTGTTAGCCCAGGTAGAAGCAGGTGGTATGCGGCCTATGGATTATACGAGTATGATACTGCACAGTCACGAGAAGAATTATCCTACGTACGAACTGGAAGCTCTGGCCGTGGTGTTCGGTACTGACAAATTCCGGGCGTATCTGGAGCATAGCCAGTTTGACATGGATTGCGACAGCCAAGTACTGTCCTGGCTACTGAATCACCCTAGGCAAACAGGGAAGATAGGGAGGTGGATAGCAAGGTTGGCATCCCTGCGGTTGGAAGTATTCCATATCCTGGGAAAGAATAACTGCGTTGTGGATGGCCTGTCCTGGATGTTTGAAGAAGATGAGCGTGATACAGGTAGAGAATAAACAAGAGACCCAATTCCATTAGGGGTATTGGGACAAATGCCAGAGATCTTTTTATCCATTAGGTTAGCACAGAAGAATGATCCAATCTCACAAAACAACTTGATAATTTGCAACACCAAAACCATAATAAAATGAAAACGTATGCATTGGTAAACAAAAATTTTTTTAAAAAAAAAGTTCCTTTTGTTAGATCGTAACACATCTCTGCCCATGAACGGATGTTTTAAACTAAAATAAACCAATTCGAACTTAACATTACCTTTATAACCTTTCATGGGTGAATAAAGAAATGTACTATTGTTATTAGAATACTTTTATTAGAAGAAATTGACGAGGAAAGCCTAATAGAATAGTACAGCTCGAAGGACCTCATAATAATATGGTGCGTTTCCTAAGATTTTTTAAAACTATTTAAAATTTTTTGACATAATTTATTTTGTTATCATCGTAAATTTGCTTCTCTTGTTGCTTTAATTGCTAGAAAAGATAAGATTTATTATAATTTGACAGAGAAAAATAGTCCGGTAAGGATGCATACTAAGACCGGAGAAATTGATGGCTTGAATAATTTTAAAAATAAACAAACTCACAGAAGTGCGTTACCTAATAGTTAGGAAGTAAATATTTAAAAGTACCCTATATCACAACATGCCACCAAACGTAAGTCTATTATTATATGCAATAGTTCAAATTTGTATTATTATAAAGAATCCCAACCAAACAAAACCTAACCTTACAGGTGTAAACAATATATTTTTCATAAAATTGCGGGATCCTGAAATATCTTGCAATAAAATAGGCCTGTAGGCCTTAATTTTTTAAACTACCTATCTACAATTATTTTACAATATACTAGTTTTGTTATCATTGGAAATTTGCTTTTAGTTTATTGTGTGTATAGGCTAGATTGTAGAATCCCACCCTCTATGTGTACTATTCCCAATATAGCAATCAGTGTTACCACCCACTCTACTACCTTTTAGCTACGGCCACACTAGATTAATAGGAAAGCGGGTGGAAGCTACATAGGATATAAAAAAGTAAAACATTAGCAACAGTATAAATAACAATATGAATGGTTTATTCAAGATAACAACAATTGAAACAATAATTTACATGGCCTCATAAGTCCATCGGAGGTGTTTTGAAAATCAAATAAATAATAACATATTAATCAAGCGGAGTTTGATTATGAGAATGTTTCCAAACATGAAACATATCCTTTAGTCAACTGGATCAGTCTGGAAGAGACAACAACTCGACCAAACTACAATATGTCAGTTTCACAACAGTGAGTATTGACAAAACAACCTTAAACGTTGACATTTAGAACAAATCATCACTTAATAAATATCTAGCCAGATATTTATACGACTACAAAAAGTGCCTAATGGGCATCCTTTAAATTGTTACAAAAGTGTCTGGTTCACGACAGGGAATACAGACCAAATAATTTTAGAAAAAGTAAATTATTAATTTGGTATCACACAGATATTTCAAACAACACAAGAGTTTGGCTTACCGACCTTAAGTCAAACTCCTGCGGGACTATTAAAGGTCGACACAACTAAAGACGTCAACAAGATCCCTACTTATTAATCATAAATAATATAACATATGAAAAAAGCCTAGTTAGACCACCAGTAATTTATATTAAATAATTTGGAAAATATGAAAGTCTAAATCAATCAATCAACAAAATTTTAAGCTACTTTAACGTATAATTCAAATAATCATCAAATAAGGAAACATCGTCAAAAAGGGAGTTTACATTTACTACAATAAACAGATTATTCAAATTAAATATTTCTAGCAAAAACTAGTTCATAAATGTGGCAATCTAACATTTTCAAGTGACACAACAGACACTAGCGCCCAAGTGGCGCCAAAAAAAGTTAGGTGTCGCGTAGCAAAATTTAATTTTATATGCTAAAAAACTTTTAGTTATTATTTTACGATGCCTATTACGGCTTATTCCAAAACCTACTTTACTGTGTGATTCAAATCTTATTAAGCCATAGTTCAAGTCTATTAAAATAATATCGATGAATATAAATATAAAAAAATACGTAATCATCCTGTAAATGTCCAAGTCCAGGACAGGACTTCTCCAGACGGCGTTGAATATGATAGTCCATTTGTCTTCAGATTCGCCAGGTTTATATAGTGTTACTAGTCGCTTGGGGTTGGAAAAGGGGGGGGTCTCCATATTAGTCGTTGACGTCCCATCGGCCATTTCGATGAACGCAGAGCAGCACGTAGTCCATCGATCAAGCTGGGAATTTGCGGCCCTGTCTTGACCACGTCCACCAGTTTATATAGATCTTTTTGACCAGTACACCTGTGACGTAGACACATCACGCGATGTCTTGGCGGTTGATACTATTTTGCCCGCCGGATGGCAGGATAGTCGCAGTTCAGTTGTTGAGTGTGTCTTTCGTCCGCCCCATCAGAATTACTTCGTCCAGTCCGCTCGGAACATCAGTTGCTGGCTCACCAAGGCTTGTTCGTCCCACTCTTCAATCTAGGACGCGAGGTGTGTACTCCAGTCTTGAAGGTTATTCTAGCCAGAAGATACAAAGGGAAAGTACATGGACAGTTTGTGATTGCGGGGAGTTTATTCTTGTTTAATATTGTTCTTGATATTGACTGAATCTACCTTGGACTACAATAAAGAAGGTTACTAATGCAGGAAGTTTATTAATTTTGAAGTTTCATACGGAGTGCGTAGTATGACTTGTAAGGAAAACCTCAACGTAAAGATTAATATGGGGGTAATATGATGTAACATTACCAAATGTTACAACAGAGACAATAGTTTCATGACTTAGGCTAACAATTTTGATATATTGTAACTATATATTAACCCGAACACTGTGCATAAAACAAAACAAAAAACTAAATGTCAGTTTGATGATGAAAATGTATTTCAGCAAATTAAACTCACTCTAAACTTTATTTAGGCAATATTGTGATTTTAAGAATACAGTCAGCCTTGTCTACAGCAGTATTGAGTTCAAAGATGGGAATATTTTAAGTAAAGTGGTTTGTTTTATATTGTATGTTGAAATAAAAATAAACACTAGGCCTATAACATTTTATTTTATTTAAATGATCTGAAAAATTACACCCAGACACGAGAATAGAACCCAGGACCTCTGGTTCAGCACTGGTTTAATTCTTGTGTCAAGGAGTCATTTTTCAACTAATTTAAATTAATTTACAATAAAAGTTAAATATTTTAACTCTACAATATTTAGAAAGCAAACTTACTGATAATATCAGCCAGGCATAGTGCGATGATGTGCGTTAACTAAATGGTCCGAGCTAGGATCAAATGTAGACTTCCACTCTCGTGCTTGACCTGACCTTGAGTCTATTAGTATCCTTTGTATTTGTTTGAGTTTTAGAGTTGAAAGAATTACTTCACTTTTAAGTTGTTGAAAGCAATTTTTAAAATAAATATTTGCATATTTCACACTCCACGGCAACCTTTGCCAAAACGTAGAAGAATAAAGAAGTTATATTTGTGTGATGTTATTAATTGTGACCTAATTGATTGAACATTTATAACAAAACAACAAGTATATTACACTGGTTTCCAACCTTTTGCGGGGTTTGACCCCAATTTTTGCCTTTTGAGACCATCACCTACAAACATTCATGTCCCAGTTTATAATATTTGTTTCACTGAACCTTACTACACATCTAGACTATCAGCATTTAATTGAGCTCATGAGGTAGGTAGAATTTAGAATAAATGTACCTATATTTGCCTGGAGGGATAAGGGTAAAATCGTTTAGGAAATCAATCACCCCCAGCACCCTGGTAGGGATTTGATTGCTGAACTTGTCACTGACTAAACCAAATGTGTGTGACAATAAGCCCATGTGCTTGATTTAATCATTATAAAATTTTTATATAATGACTATACAAATGTAACTAAGTTGTTTCAAAAGAGAATCAACAATACCACTAGATATTTTGGCAGTTATGCTAGCAGTGCTACCCACATAAACATGAAACTATTACAGCAAACTAACTTACAGAACTTAACAGCTCTTTTAATCATAACCAACTTATATTTATACTTAAATTTTGCACCTTCTTATGATCACTTTAAAAAGTAAACTTGCCGCGACCCCCAGTTTGGAAACTACTGGTATATTTAGAAACATTTTCTAAATGAAAAAGAGGATATCCCCCTGACCTGACATTGGAACCCATGACGCCCCAAAAACCAGAGGCTTTGGGAAACGCTATTATTATTATTATTATTATTATTATTATTATTATTATTATTATTATTATTATTATTATTATTTGTTTCTATTAATAATATGAAGTAAACTATGGGGAAGGAAGCCATCTTGAAAGGATAGTTAGGTTAGGCCTAAACAGGAACACACACACTTCTCTCATTTCTTCTTTTATTCATTCACTTTTCACGCTTTTTTTTCACTGACACACAGTAAAAAGTGAGTGAAGAAGAAAATTGTTTGTTCCTGTCCAGGCATAACCTAACTATCCTTTCAGGTTGGCTTCCTTCCATACCACTTACTGTACAGTGTTTCTACACTGTCTTATTGTGAATTACAAGCCACTAGGAAATTAATCAATTTATATTACTAGTATTATTAATAATACCGGTATTTGTATCACACTGATAAAAAATTAATAGTATTAACCCATTGCGTCAGCACAAATAAACAGACTGAATGTATTAATAATTTTGCTTTAAAAAGCTTGCCCTACACCACTAGCGGAAGATTATATTGTGACTATTACTTATTACATCAACAACAACACTAGTGCACAGATGTGTACCACAACTTTTTTAATCTGGTTTGGATAAGCCTAACGAAACATTACATTCAAACTAACCTTTATAATGTTGGTCTGCAGTTCCACTTTAGTCTTATAAAGCTAATTAATATCAGTTGCATTATCATCTTTGTTACTAATCTATTAGTTCATGATCAGAAATATAGTTACATTGAAAACAATATACCTAAACACGCCGTTCCCTTACGGGGTAGGTAAGGAACTGTTAAAAGTTAAATTTGACCAATGCTTAGAACTAGTAGTCACAATTGAAATTTAGCTCAACAGCTTAGAAATTAGTAATTATTTAATAAGTGCTTGTTAACATCAGTTCTGCAAGTTTGTGTTTAAGACAGCTCACCATAGGAGAGGATGTGTTTCTAGATGTTGAATCATCCTTTACGAACTGCCGAGGGTTAATCAAGGGTAATTGTTTGTGTGTTCATTCCTTCACTAACATTAGTAGAAAAACCTCCAAAATTTTACATCCATCTTGTCCTTGTATATTTTATTTTGATACTATTCTATATCTTTTATTAATACATTAAACAAAAATATTTATGCTTTGTTTATGCCAAATAAATACATATTTAATTGTTATTTTTCAATAAGAAGTTAACGTAGGCCTACATTTGTTTGTGTTTGCACAACCTTAGTCTTTAATTTGGTAAACATTGTGTAAGTTTAGTTTTATGGAATCAATAAAAATAATTCCTAACAATTTTCTTTTTATTTACATTTTCCTATTTAAATTAATTGTGTTAAATTAAGAATTTAAGGATATAATGAAGAAAATTATTAGTTATGGGTGCTATTATCACTTAGACAGTTTTATAAACTTTTATCTTTCAGTCAAATGTGAAAGAATTGATGGTTGTTTTTACAATATAGTAAAATTATGAGGTTTTCCATAACAATTTGTTACACAATATTAAAAAATGTTTTTTGGAAATATATAAAGATTTTGTGCCTCTATAATTTTACTTAATGATAACTCCCTGTATTTAAATTTATCTGAAAAATAATATTTTAGAAAAACTGCCTAAATGAAATAGCTGAGCATTTTTTGGTAAAAAATAGTAAAAGTAATATTGAGTAAAATAATAATAAATGTGGTAATAAAAAGTCACATAAATAAAATACCTACTGAGCCATTGAGACCGTAACTTTCCCCAATGGAAGTACTGGCGACTTTTTTTTAAGATAGCAGCACATATGCGTAAAACATGCTACGACAAATTTAACATTGACTTTACAGATCTTTCGTGAGTAGATTGATCTATGAATTATGTATGGATTGTTCAGTGATCTCTATCAGAGATTATTTGAGATTGTTGACGACCAGGTTAAAGGTCTTCCGTGAAACAGCCCGCTCCTAGCGAGTGGAAGTAGTA
>CABFWB010007019.1:0-28047 GCA_902151455.1 Timema bartmani
TTTATTTATATATATACACTCGCTCAAATCAGGGTTTCCATGGTGATATAGACAAATAATGAAAAGGTGAAAATTTTCTGGGATAGTAATCAGATTTTTGTTGGAAACTATTGTTTTTCCCGACATCCTGGCCTCTAACCTTTAAAATGAGAACTCATTTGTCAAAATCTGTTGAGTCATTTCCTCGTAATTTCTATTACCGGAAACGGGCTTATCAAATCTATTATATATAAGATATATATGATAGAGAGAGTGATAAAATGTGATAGTGAAAAATGAGAGTTTGAGTGTGATTGTGTAAGTGTGTGGGTGAGTATGAGGTGTGAGAAAGTGATTGTGAGGTTTGATAAAGTGAGTGTAAGATACTGAGAATGAGCAATTGTGAGAGATCAAGTGAGTGTGAAGCGAGTGATAGTGAGAGTATGTGTATGTGTTAGAGAGAAAGAGAAAACTGGGAAAAAAGGAAAAGAGAAAGTGTGTGTGTAAAGAGAGAGTGTGCTTGAGAATGAGTGTGTGTGAGATAGAGTTAGAGAGAGCTTCTGAGAGAAAGAAAGAGAATATGTGATGGAGAATGCGTGATAACGTGTATGAGAGAAAGAGTGTGTGTGTGTGAGCGAGCAAGAGAGTGTATAATCTTGGGAGAGATATTGGGTGAAAGAGAAAGAAAACTGGAAGCCGTGTGAGAGAGAGTTTGAGAGAGAAGGTTAATAAGAGAGAGATTATTTTAAAAATAAAATGAGGGAGAGTTTAAGAGAGAGTGTGTTTGAGATATAGAGTTAGAGAGAGAAATTTAGAGTGGGTTTGAGAAAAATAGAGTTTGAGAAAGAAAGAAAGTAAGTTAGAGATAGAGAGAGTGTGATTGAGATAGGGAGAGTGAGAGTGAGATAGAGTGAGAGTTATTTAGAGAGAGTTTGAGATAGATAGTGTGATATTGAAATAGAAAGCTAGTGAGAGTGATTTAGAGAGAGTTCGAAAGATAAAGAATTTGAGATAGAGGGAGTTTGAGAGAGAGTTTTAGAGTGAGCGTTTGTGAGAGAGCGTTCAAGAGACAGACTGTTTGAGAGATAAAATGTTTGAGAGAAAAAGAGAAACATAGAGAGAGTGTTTGAGAGACAAAGAGCGTTTGAAAGATGGAGAACTTTTAAAAGATCGGGAGTATTTTATAGAGAGCTTACTAGAAATAGTACATTAAAATAATGTGAGAGAAATTGTGTGATAGAGAGTGTATGTGTTGATAGATATGTGTGAAAGAGAGGGATAAAGTGTTAAAGAGAGAATGAAAAAAAGATACATGAGAGAGGGTGTGTTGTAGAGTGTGTGTGTGTGTGTTTGTGGAGAATGTGAGAACGTGTGTGTGAGAGTGTGAGTGAGAGTGTCAAATAGAGAGAGAGAATGTAAAAATGTAGATGCTGCTCACAAAACATTACGGTACTTTGAAATATCATTCCCTCAAAATTAAGTATCAACATGGAAACATAACAAAACTTACCGTATTTGTAATAATGTAAAAAGATATATGGAGTACACAAAACATTACTTTTAAATATCATAGCCTCAAAATTAAGCGGTAAAATGAAAACTTAGCTTAACATTTGTATTTTGTTACTAATTGATAAAATGAATATAAAAAACATTATTTGAAGAAAAAAAAGAACACCAAAACTTATACATAGATAGTTAAAATGGCTATTTTTAAACATGATTCAATATCATTTTATTGTTTTTTTATCTTATAATACATAGCAAAACCTATTTAAGCATCTTAAGAATCAAATCGCCAAACCTATTATGTGTGCTTTTTTTTTTAGAGAGGAATACTTCATCTAGATATCATATTCTGAAAATTGAAAAATGACACCTGGACAAGGGAATCGAATCTAAGCTGAAGGTCCCGGGTTCGATTCCCATGTCCAGGTGTCATTTTTCAATTTTCAGACTATTTAAAAATCATTTTATCATGCGTGAAACAAACTATCGACAAAATGTTTGTGAACTTAACAACCTAACCTTTTATTTTCTAACTATGTTCAATATTATTGATTTAAATGTGAAATAACGATAACAACATTCCAATAAAGAATAAATGTTTTCCCAGTTTAGGAATCTCAATTTAGATGTGTTATGACCAGCATCCAAAGAGAAATATTTATCCAAAAAGAAGATTGTGATGTGTTCGGACCAACAAATAAAGATTGAGTTATAATTTTTTAGCCAAAGTGATATATTTTATTTAGAGATTTACAGCCATGCAGCAAATAACGGTTTCCATGGTGACTAAACAAAGAATAAAAAACTTAAAATTCTCTGTGAAAATCGGGCTTTCGTGGAAAACTACTTTTTTTCCCGACATCCTGGACTTCTAACTGTTAAAATGAGTGGTCGTTTGTCAAAATCTGTTTAGTCATTTCCTCGTAATTTCTATTACCGGAAAAGGACTTATCAAATTATGTATCACGATTGGCGTATTGGTTTGATAAAAATATGTTTCAATTAAAAGATTTATATATAAATTGACTTACGTATTTGCGATGGTAAATAATTTCATATCTCAAGATTTACAGAGATATGATAAAATGTTAAAATTTATGCATCAGACCGGAACCCTTAAATTAATTTTGATGAAAAATTGAGAGTAGCCATTTTGTTCGTAATATTAATCGATGCTTATAAATGAAATTTAATCAAAATCGTTGTAGCCGAATTTGAAAAACATCGATTTATTTCTCTTTACGCCATTAATTTTAGGGTTAGATATCCAATTCCAAAACCCCTCTTGGCAAACCTATGAAAACCCTAGATACCAAGTTTTAGCCCGATCAGTAAAACAGCTAAGGTTCTACTCTGGGGTGTAGACAGACAGACGAACAGACATCAATGCAAAAAACACTTTTTCAGATTCAAGGGGTCGTGAAACGACGAAATTCATCAAAATCTCTAGTTAGCTACCAGTACGATAACGAGAAAGTAAAAATCAAGGTGAAGAATACTCTAAATAACTTCTAGGGATATCCACTTTTCAAAAATTAGAGAAGATTATTCTAAATTGCTTCTATAGGCATCTAATTTTCTAAGAGCTTATTGGCGACCACTTTAAATAGATTTTATATAACTTTTAAAGGCACCAGAATTGTCAGGGAAATACCATTCCAATTAGCTTCCAGAACAAGCTATTTTTCTTAGGGAATAGCATGGGAGCTAGAAAACTTTACAATAATTTTAGCCAATAAAAAGTTTTATAAGTTTATATATGTAAATATGGACAAGGGGGTTCATCAAAATCCAACATGGGGAATCAGGACCCCCATCCTCTTCTAGGGCATTGCTATAGAGATATCAAATTTAAAATAAAAGTACAGTCAAATATTTTCTAGAGACACCAAATCATTAAAATTGGCAGAGGAAGAATATTTAAAATAGCTCCCGAGGACATCCAACTTTCCTAAATTTGCTTTTGGATGCATATAATAAAAAAAATCCAGTTGAGGACCATTCCAAATAACTTTTAGAGGCATCCGATTTTCAAAAATTGTCCTCTATATTAAGAATATAATTTTCCAAAAATTTCAGATGAAGACTATTTTATATAGATATATATATAAATTGAAATTTAAAATAAACTCTGGAGTGGGCCACTCCAGATATCTTTCAGAGAAATCTAGTTTTCAAGCATTTTGCCCCAGAGAGTCACTTAAAATAGATTCTATAAAAGTATGGTTAAAAGAAATCAAGATGAGGGCCACTCCAAATATCTTCCAGGAGTATTCAATTTTCAAAATATTTCCAAGGAAGGGTCCCCAGAAACCCTGAGTTGGTAATTTTCATTGGCTCATGAATATCTCACGGCTACTGAGCTTTAACAATCCATTGCTACAATACAGCTAGTTTATATGTTTCCCTAAACATTTCCAGTGGAGGCAGTGGTACTGAAATGAGCTCAAACAATGTATGCTTTAGTTTAAGAATATCAAGATCCTTACAAAAGAATAGTTGTAAAATACTGTAATGTAAGCAGTAAATACGTTGTAATCCGCTGCTGTTTAAAATTGAGTCCCAATACCACATTAATCATACTTATAATTGATAGTTTTATTATTTGAGTTGGTCGCTACAGGTATGTTTTGTGCCTTGACACTGTGTGAGCTGGAGCCATGTTTGTTCGGCCAGTGTCAGCTGACAGCTACGAGCTACACGTGCAACTGTCAAGCAGGCTACATTGGTACAACATGTGACCAAAAACGACGGCCCTGCGCCGATAATCCTTGCGAAGGAAGAGGAGAATGTGTCGACAAGACTGACAATACCTTTCTTTGTCGCTGTCATGCTTGGTGGGAGGGTAAGTTTATTTATACTTTTTGTAGACCAAACCAATTTTGTAAATAAATGGTTGGAAGTAAACGTAAGTAAGCGATCATCTTCATTTTAACAAACAAGTTAAAGTATTTTGTGCATGCCTGATTAGAACAACTTTAACGCAGGTATGAATTGACCACTCATTTTTTATTTTGGACATATTTTTCAGAATATATAATCAGAAATCTTTATTTTTTTAAATTTAGCACCGCGTCTTACTACTCGTTCGGGTTATACACTTAAGTACTAATAATTAAGCTAATGGGTTAAGAATTGGTAAGTTTAAATTTAGACAAAGTTAACCCTCATTTGCGTGGAAAAACATTTAGGGAAAACCACCCTCAGTTCACCCGACTGAAATTCAAACCTCGATTTCCCCATCCTCAGCAATCTAGCTCAACACAAAACTAGCACTGTTAGCTAAATACGCCACCAAGGCGGGTAGTCAGGAATCCTTCTTGCTAATCACTACTTTGTCAATAGTGATGGTTATTCTGTTAAAATAACAATTAAAAATAACCTTGGTCAAATCATTCATAGAAAACTTGTTAAAACAATAAAACAAAACAAAATTATTTTTTATTTTTCTATTATATTATTATACTTTTTAAATAATTTATTATATTTATTCATTAGGAATTAAATTCTTAATCCGTAACAATATGATAAATAGTTTACCAGAAATATATAAATCAAATTCGAATAGATTTTTGAAGAAAATCAAATAAATTACATTTACCCATATAGAATTTTAACTTTGATCAAATATAGAATGTATTTTTTTTCTTACTACCACGTCCAACTAAGTGGTCAGGTTTTATGCATTAATGGGTATATTCATACATGTAAATGGCTGTAGATGTGTTTATGTGAATGTTTTTTTAGACATTATTGACATATAGACATTTCAAAAAGTATTTATGCCTATTTTCCTTTTCTAACGATATTAATTAATTTTTAACTCTCTAATTAGACTTAAGAATGTATTCCAGGTCAAGATTTCACTTTCAAGAGATATCACATCCCTGAGAATTCCTTTCTAAAAAGACTGTAGTCCCGGGACTACGGTTAATAGCCAAGAGTTTTAGCTTTAATCATTGTAAGTGACGTGAATAGTTTGGTGAGACGAGATAGGGAAAGAATAAATAAAAATTTGCCTGAGATCAAACGCCTGATACACTACATCTAACAGTAGTTCATGGAATGTTACAAGGCAAACCCATAGAAAAATTAATATTTTAGGCCCAACTCAAGTTCAAACATGATTTCCTAAACCACTCCCTTGAATCGTAGCCAAGAACAATACTAATTAGTAAGAACCTTACAGTAAAGTTGTAGTCGCAAAACGGTCTAAGGGTAAGGTATCGGACTTCTATGCTTGGGGTCCGGGGTTCAATCCTTGGTCCTGGCATAGATTTATCTGATTGCTAAACCCTTCCTTCACCTCTGACAAAAAGTGTATTGATCTCAACTTGTGAATGTGTGGAATGCCAGTTCTTCACCGTGGTTCGGATCCCACATTAAACTGTAGGTCCTCCATTTCATCCCACAATCACCCTACCATTACATATTACCGTAAGTGCGTATAACACAAACGGGTAGTAAGACTAGTAATGCTAATAACGCAAGGAACACTATATAGCAGTCGTCAATTCATACAACATGGTGAAAATATTTTTATTTAGAGACATTATCCATAATATTCACTTTAATCCTTTTTTTAATATGTCATTATTCAAACAACGCTGCCAAATTTTCTCATTTATAGAATAAAATAACAGGCTATGTTTAAGTCTTGTAAAACGTGATTTGCAAGGACAGTAGAAGAAATAAACAAAAACTGACAATGAGAGAATGGTGTGAGATATTAATGAGAATAGAGGTAAATTTGATTGATAAACAATTATTTTCAAAATAATGAGGTATTTCATGTGCATACTTTTTAAAAGAAGATTTGAACCTTGTCGTCCACGCCATGATAAACTGGATTACACAAGACTGACATCTTTTTCCACTTTCCCACAGGTGCAAATAACACCAAGGTTTTTTAGTCCTCTTCACCTTATTACTCGTTTGATAATGAATAAAGAGGAGGAAGGAGGAATGTGAGAAGAAATATAACTAATTTACATGGAAAGAGCATGAAAAACCACTTAAGAAATACCAACTAATTAAATCCAATCAGGATTCGAGCCCTGACTTCCTTGTCACAAGCAAAAAAATTCAGACTTAATTAAACTTAACATCAAAGCTAGTTTACACCTTGTATTCCTCACACTTCTTCATATAAGATCCTCTCCTATCGCCACTCCTTATTTTAACCTTCCTAGAAAATGCTCATGTCTAATACCTCCTAGCCTAGCCTGTAACATCCAATTGAATAACTACACTCTAAACTATCGAAAGCGCATGGCTGGAGAGGACATTGCTTATAGTGTGTTTGGTGAAGGCAGGCTGGCCTATTAAATCACGGAGCAAGATTGATTTGCTGTACGCATTTCATGGCAACAACCAATAAGTACTGACTCGAAGGCCAAACAAAATAAACTAAAAAAAATAAATAATTAATAAGCAGAATATATACGTATAACAGGATTCAGCCTCTTCTTTGGTCACATGTTCTAAGACACTACTCTCACAATAAACTAAACTGACAATGACGGGGAGATCTGGATTCAATCCCAGTCGGGTTCACTGAGACGGTTTTTTCCTAAATGGTTCCCAACTCTCCCTCCACACAAATGTGGGTACACTCCCTGTAAATTCAACCTTTCTCAGCATTAAAAAATTAGAGTAAATAGTATACAGGCGTAAAACTCGAATGGGTGTGGTGCAGTACTAAAATATATACATATATAATTATATATATATATGTTATTTGGTTCTTGACCAACATAATGCGGATTTATCTAAACTTACATAATAATATATTGCTTCCTTGAAAAAGGAAATAAACACATTTAAAGTTTTCTATGCCATAGTAATGAACCAATAACTATTTTAAAATGTTAAAGCGTAAAATTTTAAAAAAAATATACGGTTTTAAAATAACCAATTTAGCGTGAAAAACCCTACCTAGACATTAATGTAGGCCTACATCAATAAATTCTTACATATTTATTAACAGGGGTGGGATATGGGTGGTGATAAGTATTTTCTAGTAAATTGTTCCCACCTCCTTTGTATCAAACCAGTCATTGAGCTTATGAACACACTTTTGCCCACTACATTGTAATGTATAGGATTGGTAAAATGGAAATTAAGGGTTAAGGTCTTCTAATACAAACCAGCCAATTGGAGCCAACCTATGGGCTGAATAAAGACAAGACACTTTTCTGTTTAATCAGCTAACTTATAAATAAACGCAAACAATTGATTAGTTGCTAAGAGAATCTTACTCCACGTATTTTAATATCATGCAATTTTAGTCCGGTTGGTCGATAATGGGGAAGTTAGGGCTAGAATCTTAGTCAAGCCTATTGAAGGTGTTTATTCCTAAATTGTTTCGAACTTTTCCCGGTGTTAATATGGATACATCTACATTCAATTCAACCTCCTTTATTGTAATTCACGAGCGTATTAATATGCGTATAGCCCAGATGGGTAGTAATGCGGTTGTATATTTTATTTAATATATAAATATATTATAACACCTTTTCTTGGTTATATTATCCTTTTTGATGTAGTATGAAAAATTGCAATAGAATAGATTGTCTACGTTTCTTTGAATGTTTTTGAATATAATATATTTTAGTTTTCATTACCATCTCTGAAACTTTCAACAAACAGATGTGAAGTTACTATAATATTATGATTCTAGTTTGGCAATGAAAAGTTATAACACGTGGATAACTAAAGCCCAATAACATATGAACAAAGAATATATTATTACACTTTATGTTTACTTGGATATTGTCAAATTTTTTTAAGATCAATTGACATTTAAAAATTAACT
Organism: Timema bartmani; assembly: GCA_902151455.1. Lineage (NCBI taxonomy): Eukaryota > Metazoa > Arthropoda > Insecta > Phasmatodea > Timematidae > Timema > Timema bartmani. Next base: position 8,306 of record CABFWB010007019.1, read on the forward strand.
TATTACAAAGACACACCCACGGCCTCACTAACGATATATTTGGTTTTAAAAATACGATCATTCAAATAAAAATATTTCTACCATCCTCAAAATATTGTGAACGCCAAACTCTTCACTGTCAGGCCTAATGGAACATCACCGGGAGACAAACTCCAACGCCATGCCTTCAAGTTCCACTATGATCTCGGTTTCAAACCGACTTCGCTACCAACGGGCTCATTTATTACACCTTGCTGCAAACTGGCAAATTACGTCATTGCTTGTCAGGCCACTACTTCACCGGAGACTTCCAGCCCAATGCTATTGATATAACAATCTAAAATTGAATGGATGAAATCCCTATGCATATAAATAACTGCACAACAATTGGATAGAATGAACCATACATATTAAGCAACAAAATAAAATCCTGTTGGAACTTCTTCAGGAATCACTCCAAAACACCGGATTTATCATGCTAAAAGATGCCTGGATTAATATTCTACAAAAAAAGAAAAACTAAATCGCAATCGGTTAAGTGGTTTCATAGATACATCCAAATATCTGGCTGACACTTCACTGAGACTCGCACCAAAATACGCGATTATAATTATAATACTAAAAAATGCCTGGATAAATACTCTACAGAATAATAAAACTTACACCACAGTAATTATGTGGTTCCAAAAATTTATACAAACAATCGGCTGCCCCTTCAATGGGACTCACACCGAAACACCTTATTATACACAAAGAATCCTAAAATATGCCTGGATATTGGTCCAGTATAAAAGTAAAAACCACACCGCAATCGGTTAAGTGGTTACAGAGATCTCAAGTCACAGATTATATCCGGCCGTTTCTTTCACGGAAACTCAAACCCTGACTGTATGTATATTAGATCCTCCCTTAGCAGACATTAGAGGGAATATAAATAAATGCACCGTATTCAGTTATGCAGTTCCAGGTATCTTTGCCAACAAACATACATTCTTAAAAACAGTACAGAACTACAATAATTTTTTACTTAAAAGATATTTACATTCCAAACCTTAAAAAAGCAGAGATATCATGTAAAGTGTTTTTAAGTTCGTAAACCAAATACCATATTTCTACTTGCTTTTCAATTATTTAAACCTCCTCACTCTGATATTGTTTTGATACTTAACTATGACATGGCCAGTTTTATTGTTAGGATTTCCAGAATTGATTTAGTAAAAAAACAACAGATTAAATATTCAATTTATTAAAAAATGACCATCAACGTTAATCTTATTAAAAGACAATTTATCTCAATCAAAGTATTTATCAAATCTGTTTACCAATAGTTATATTGTGGCCGTTATGGTAAAATTAAATAAAGTATGGAATCGACTATGATCCCACAAAGTTATAGACAGTCATAATAACGTTGAAGAAACAAATAAATTCACTTTAATAACTAAAATATACCCAATGGATAATATTTTATCAAATCTCTTTTTTTTGTACACCCGGAAATAATATTAAATATGTTAAATCAGCATTTGGACCATTAAATTATGTAAGTTTTTATGACTCAGCTTTTTACAAATAAAGTAAATTTCTTTTAGAGTTAATTTGTTATTTGTGTTACATATGTGGAACATAATAATTATTAGAAACTGCCAAGGACGGGGAGATTGAGGTTCAAATCTCGGTTGGGTGAACTGAGGGTGGTTTTCCTTAATGGTTTTCCTATCTCTCTCTCAACGCAAATGCTGGTTCACTTCCTCTAAATTCAACCTTCCTTATTCCTAATCCATTAGCGTAATTAGTACTTAAGCATATAGCCCGAACGAGTAGTAAGACGCGGTGCTAAATAAATAATAAAATGTATTAGGTACTCATTAATAAATTCATAATTAGCTATTCACAGTAGTTAATATTCTGGAAAGGGGGAGACTTGCTTTATGTTACCATTTACAACCAATAAATGTGGGTAGCACTGCTGCCAAAATAACGTGTCGCGTGGTTAAATCCTTAACAGCTAAAAAAAAGCCAGCCCATGTATTAATTAGAGCAATCATAATTTAATTAACTAGGCATGTATATAATAATTGATTTTATCAGGAAGAAAACAAAAAAGTAAAATTAATTTAGTAGATCAAACCATTTGGAGATCGCAAAAAGACATAATGCCTCCCCCATCACTCCTTTCCAACAGTCAAGAAATAATTTAAGGACTTAAGGCTTTTCTCTTACTCTGGCCTTGGGCGTAGCTAAGCAAACTATTCAACAGTCATGTGTGGAGATATAGCATACCGCGCGGGCTGAGTCATTGAGTTGCTACCTTTCAATCTTGACGGAGTGTACATGCACACACACATGTACACGTACACACACGTACACACACACATATATATGCACACATGCACATATAAACATGCATATGCACACAAACACGCACGCACACACAGCTTTTATTTTAAAATACCTATAAAAAACGCAAATAATAGGTAGGACATTAGACTAGTTCAAAATTAAGCTAGTCCTTAAGTTTCACACTGGTATTAAAATCTTTGCATTCCCAGCCTTAGACCATGCGGCCACCATTGTGGGCTGTGGGGAATTAATTTATATTTTGAGCCGACTAAACAGCATTCGTCATGGGCTTGTTCTTGGAATTAACTTGAAAGGAGTTTTTGTGAATTGTCCATATGTTTTAAAGAAAGTTGAAGGTTAGCAGAGTTTAAACTATATTCTTTTGCTATTGTGTTACGTTGTTAGGTAATAATGTTAGCCAACTCTCAACATGAAGGTAAGAGCCATTTTACTATTTGACGCTTCACTCATCAAACCTTCACAACCGGCTGGCACTCACATCCTAGCGAACTATTTATTGAAATACTAGAATGCCAGAACAGACTTGGCTCTCAAATAACTTGCATTTATAATCCAACCTGAATAAAAAAAGACAGGGAAAGAGTTTGAAAACGATTTAACGATTTAATAAACACATTCTTCTTGAGAAATGCTGGAAAATCTCACTGTGGAGAAAACATAATCGATTGAACTTCTAAAAGAAAACTCCGGACTACTAGATCAGATAACCGTGTGATATTTTCTCGGAAATAAGACAAAATGAAATATTTTACGTTTTATAATAGACAGAAAAACAAAGTAAATTATATATTCCAGGAAATATCGTAACTATTTTACTGTCTATTGTAGTGTTACTTCCATTGATGGTCACGCGAACAAAATGTTATGCACATTTGCTCCAGTGTTTCAGTGATAGGTGAACTGGGTTTCGAATCCTGGCTGGGCATATTGAAGGATTTTTTTTTCCCTAAATGGTTTATAACCAACCTTCCTTCCAAGACAATATAAGAAGAAACATTCTCGTTCATATCTATTTCTTCTCTACACAACAATAATTATATTAAGCGTATAGTATGGAAGCGTAGTATGATGTGATGTGGTGGAATAATATTATTAATTATATAAAAATATATTCCAACATATTATATAATTTAAACTATACATGTACTTTATATAATATATTATGATTTTTTATCATTTAGATTATAGAATATAATATATTACATTTACTACCGTATATAAATATTATGTTATCTGTATTATATAATATATTGTGTACATTGCAAAATATATTATAAATATTAAATAGGTATATCAAACAATACATTATGTATATTATTTAAAATGTTAATATTATGTTATTTATAGTATAATTTTTATAAAATATATAATGTATTATTTATTTAAAGTAATAATTTTAAATATATTATATATAACACATTATATTTATAAATATTATGTATAGTTAATTTAAAATATATATTTTATATATAAATATATATAAAATATATATTTTATATATAAATATATATAGTTAATTTAAAATATATATTTTATATATAAATTTATATAGTTATGTTACAGGGAAAGTTGAAGATTCAGTGAATATTGACTGTTACTAGCCAGTGTTGACATTCACTGGACCTTTTAGTGAGAATAAAATATTGAGATTGAAATAGGATAAATCTTTAATTTCAACTAGTCATTGTATAGAAACCCTAGATAATTTCAATCTTCCCAGCCTTAAGTCAGGGAAAGTTTATCAAAATAATATAGGTGTGAGTGACCATTATATTCAGTACTAAGTTATGAATAAACATAATTTGTCTGTATAAAAACAAATATTCATTGACACAAAGGTAAACTCAATAACAGTTAAATTTGTAAACTACACTTTATTAATATTAACAAGGTGTTGTGAGTAATATTAATATTAATCTTCCCATTGAAGTAATGTTTAAAGTATTTAATATTGAAGATTTTTATGATTTCATTTAAAAATGTTGATTTATTACAACATGGTAATGCATTATGACACTTTGAATTACAAAGTACATCATTTTTCTTGCAAGCTCATATTCTTGTTGGTACTTGGTGTGGTACGTACACTTGAAGAAACCTTGCCCACTTCCGGTTGATTGTGCTGTTTTCTACAATACTTAAAGCCACAGTCTTATCCAATGGCACTTCATTTTCATTGAGTGTGTTAACTGGACAAGCACTAAATATTGACCTGAAATAAGCACAATTTATTTCAGGCGCTAATCGTGAATGTATTTAAACTAAAGGGGTGAAAGTGGAAGACGATAAATCAACACAGGCTAAACATGAACACATGTAACTTTGTATATATGTATGTGTGTGTGTTTGTGTATGCACCTAAGCTTACTATTACCTTACAAAGTAGATAAAGGGTACACGCAAGTAATCGACTTGTGATAAACTTATCGTTATTTGACAGGTCATCGGTGTGAGCACCGCATGCGTCATATTCCATTCAAGCCACTGTCTGAGCGGATGCTTCAGGAACCGTTTTGGCTAGGGCTGATCACTGTGACCGTAGTTCTGGGTATCATTGGTCTCGTCTGGTGTGCCAAGAGACATTTCCCTGAGAAGCTTGAGAAACTGCTTGCAGAGGAGGCTGACCGAAATAGACCAAGTAAGCAGATGTCATGTATTTCATTTATAATAATAACACAATAACAACAATAACAACAAAACAACAATAATATAATAATAAAAAAATAAAAAAATAAAATAATAAAATAATTATATTATTAATATTAATATTAATAATAATAATAATAATAATAATAATAACAATAACAACCATAATAACAACAGCAACAACATTAATAACAATAACAACAACAACACCACCACTACTACTACTACTAATACTACTACTTTAAAAATAGTTTGATCCTAGTATTCAAGAAAACCATTCACCTAGTACTTTACAACTTACAAATTTAATTTTTCTGGTGGTTTTGTAATTCCCCTATATTTCTTAGAAGATTTTTTTTCCATTCCTATTACTTTCTGTGCATGGATTGGTTTCAATGCGATTCTCCATACAGTCAATTTTTTGAACTTTTCCTGTTTGGAGTTTCAGTTAACAATTTCTTGTGAAGCAACATTTTCCTTTGAACAAGATATAACATAATTATGTTCTCTCAACATTAAACTGCTAAACTACAAGTTAATATTTCAACTGCCCAAGCATTTATAATTGTCTACCAGTAAGAAAATTTCAACATTCTTATATTTTAGAAAATACAATGTGAACTCTCTCCCAACATTATGCGTCCTTTGTTCAACCAACAATTTTGTTGTTTCCCCTTACAATCCTTACAGAATAAGGCTCTCTCTACCAAATCTGCATCTATATTTGGCCACCACAAAATAATTGAAGCATGCGGCCGAATATGCTACATTTAAACACATGGTGAGTTTTTGGTGGAAAAGAACTTTACATAAAGTCCTCTTCCCGCCCAATAAGGTAGTTGTGTTATTTTCCATGAGATGTCAGCATAAACCAGTGTTTGTCTTCAGAGAACAGCTTGTATTTACTATGTGCACTAGTCACGTTGTGTGCCCCGGGTAGGCTGTGTCATAATTTCCCCCCATGTTTCCTTTATTAATCTTTACACAAAAAGTTCCGTACTTTGTGATATTGCTTCCATTAAAACGTGAGTGCATGAATGTCCTTATTTGTTGCTGGCCAGCAACTAAACAAACTGAGACAATATTAGCTGTTTCAGACTCAGAAAATTAGTGTTTTGGCATTCTCTATTATTTTATTTGACTTTATATAAGATTAAAAAACTTAACGGTAACTAGTATTATTATTATTATTATCATCATCACTACTACTACTACTACTACTACTACTACTATTGTATTATATTTGGAAGAAGGTATAGGAAAGATAGGTAGAAATATATGTGTGTGTGTGTGTGTGTGTGTATATATAAATATATATATATATATATATATATATATAGAGAGAGAGAGAGAGAGAGAAGAGATTTTCCTTATAGAAATATATTATTACTGTTGGTTATTCTTGCTGTTGAAATATTTTAGTTTGGTGACAAAACGAGCTATTGGATTAGTGTACAATATATTTTCATTTTCTTATGTTAAAATAAAACCATAGCATAGTATTGTGTTAAAGAGTATTTAGAATGTGAAAGAAAGGCATGAGATTGTCTTCATCCTGGCCTCATTCATTCATTCATGAAAACCTGGTACCCAGAATGTGCCTATTTTATGTTATTTATCAGAAGACAATATTTTCAGGTGAAATAATATTGCACTAAAGTGTTTTCATAGTACTGTGGAAAAAGGGGCTCTGTAATCTGCCTGGTTGCCACAGATGAATGTTACTCTCAAAAGTTTGAAAATGTATTTTCTCAAAACTTACCAATTGTAACATAGACCCTTATTCGGCCGCATGCTTCAATTCTAGCAAACATTGTAGCCTCCTTTATTAAATATAACAAAGGGAAGCGTACAAGACAAGTAAAAAATAGCATAGACAACCAGGGTGAATTGGTAGGATCTAAAATGACAATAGTCTGAGGGCAAACTATTACTCTCAGAGACACACAACCCTCATAGTTGTGAAAAAAGAAAACTGACGTTAACTATAATATTCTGCAACAATGAAAATTATAAAAAATTAACTAGATATTTAGAAGTTATTTAGAGTATTCTTCACCTGGATTTTTACTTTCTCGTTATCTTACAAGTAGCAAACTTGAGATTTTTATGAATTTCGACATTTCACAATCCCCCTAATCCAAAAAACTATTTTTTGTATTGCTGTCTGTCTGTTGTTTGTTCTGTCTGTACCTCTGAGTAGGACCTAAACTATTTTACCAATCGAGCTAAAACTTGGTATTTAGGGTTTTCATAGGTTTGCCCAGAGGGGTTTTTGGAATTGGATACCTAACCATAAAATTAAGGGCGAAAAGAGAAAAAATATCAATTTTTTTTCTAAATCAGCTACAACGATTTGGATTAAACTTCATTTCTAAGCATTGATCTATTTTAAAAACAAAATGGCACACTCAATTTTTCGTCAAAATGAATTTAATGGTTCCGGTCTGATGCGTAAATTCTAATTTTTTTTATCATATCTCTGTAATTGTTTGAGATATGAAATTATTTATCTTCGTAAATATGTAGTTCTATTTATAATAAATATCTTTTATTCGAAACATATTTTTACTACACCAATAATTACAAAGCTATATCCAAATATATATATATTTTTAACTTATCTAACACTTAGGAAGTACTGCGACCGTAAAAAGAAATCTTACCTGAGATGTTGATGGATGTCAACGTTTCATGTCCCCCCAAACCCTATAAATTGGGTTTTGAAATGTCGTCTGTGTGTGTGTCTGTCTAACGCTAAAATTAAGAGTAGTTTACTAAAGAGCAAAAAGAGAAAATGTTATTTTTCTCATAATTGGCCATCACGATTTTGATTAAAATTCATAAACAGGCGTTGATTAATATTATAAACAAAATGGCCTTTTTAATTTTCCCATGAAAATTATTCTTAGGGTACCTTACACAGGCGGAAATTTCCATATCTCCGCAAATATTTAAGATCCTAAATAACTTATTATTGCAAATTGTAGCACTATTAAAAATAAAAAATAAATTGAAATCTGTATCCATAAAAGCCAAATACCACTAACTCACTGACTCACTGACTGATCAGTGTATCTCAAGAACAAGGCCTAGGAAGTTGAAATTGTGTATGGTGATTCTTATCATATTGTAGAAGTGCACTAAGAATAATTTTTGAAAAATTCAACTCCTAAGAGGCCTAAAATTGGCCTATGGCCTAAACCCAATTATCAGTTTATTTCCAGGGTAACAAGACATAGAGCGCTGAAATTTTGCATGGCAGTAAGTTTCATATTTTAAAGGTTCACTAAGAAACTGTTCTCCAAATGGTGGTTCATCTTCTACTCTCTTTTTTCACGGTGATTCTTCTTTTACTGTAGAGATGCATTATAAAGCGCTTTTGAAAAAGTCGACTTCAAAGCGGCCTATAGCTGATCTCAGGCCTAAGCCCATTTATTGGTTTTTCTTATCCCTTATCGGTCAATTGATGTCTCTAACAGTTGTGTGGGATCTGTTAACAATTTTTTCGATTTCCCTTAGCGACCAATATTCGTTATATAAGCTGTAACCCCCCCTTTAATTTGGGTGGTCCATATTACCATAAAATAAAAGGCAGGTTGGTTACAAGAGAGGTTTTTTTTATTCAATAAATAACAACACTCGAAGAGAGAGAGAGAGACAAGCTCAGCATTAGGTGCTGACAATAATACCAAGTGGCCATAACAAACAAAGCCGAAATAAATGATTTGGGGCACGACCCCAAAACTCTAAGATGGCTGACCAATGAATTTACAAAAATAAACATATTTAAATTGACCCTGTTCAAAATGTGAAGTATACCGATAATAACAAGATATTGAAATGATAGCCTGCAGATCAAAAAGAACTATCATAAAGATATATACTAGTCGCCATTGGCAACTCTCCAATTACTAAAGTAAAAGACAAGAGTACCCTAGACAAATGGTTCATCTTAATAGCCATTACAAGGCGCAATAAAAAGGAACAATATACGTAATAAAAGATCTTCAAAGTTAACTAACCTAATGACTAACATAATTAACAAACTAAGAGCGCGGGCTCGCGGCCCCAGATTTGAGCAACAAGTACAGATCTTCAATAGACTAAAATTCTTAATTTTGACAAGTAATGCCATTATTCAACAAGATCCCAAAATGTATCTCGCATATCAAAATGGTGGTGTTATAAATTTTGAACCCATCCGTGAAGCGGACAAGACGAGTTAGCCTATACAATATTTGTTTTAAGTCCAACTGCCCAACCATGACTTCTAGGGAAAATCCTGCAGTCCCATAAAAATTAAAAGTTATGTCTTATGTTTATATTGCCAAAACAGTAATTTAGAGTCCATCATAAACCAAACAGAATTTTGATGTAAATAAACTAAATCTAATTTAAACACTAAGTGTCTCACCAAAAGAATGCAGAGAAATGTGTGTCTTGGGTATAGAGGTCTGCCATTATATACACATAGTTTGAATCACGTGTTCTCACAGCGCGGGAAGCACGGATGGGAAGAGGGGTGAAGGGAGTGCACTGTTTCTAGAACCTGCTCACACGATCTGGATATTATTTAAATTGCGCGCCGGTCAGTCGATCGTTAATACCAAAACACTTTAGTCGGAGCGCACAGATCTGCGCATGCAGACGGTCTCTTGTTTGTTTCTCTTGGGCGAGGCGCGTTTGGAGGCGGATGTCGAACCACGGCCCTTTAGTTGGATACAAGTCGAGCCGCGATGCGTACATAGTGTGGAGCCTCGTTGCAGACCAGCCAAATGGGGGCAGAATTGGTGAGCCAAAACAATCCTTTCTCGTCCATGTTGTAACGAGGTTACAAAGCGTATAATAATTTTTCTTTCTGACTCCATTATTTCCTGGGATTTTCGTCCCATTGTAATTTTATACTATTTTTTTTATATAAACTTTGCACTAATCTTTATCTTTGAGTGTTTAGAAATGATCTGAGGTGTGATATATGTTTTGAAATGAACTGAGGTGTGGAATAAATCGAACAATTGTAAATCGTATACACACAAATTAGAATGAAAAAAAAACAACACAAGTGTACAAATATTTATGACTCTGACTTTAACTACTTTTATTTCAGAGTCATTTTTTATCACAACGCCATAGTTACATTCCAGGTTCAGTCCAGTCGCTACTCTGCTACTGAACACCTATGTCAACCTGCTCTCTTGCTTTATTTTATCTTCACGCCCAATATAGTTTTTCCTTATATTTTCTATTTCAAAATACCTATTTTTATTTCTGATTCATTTTTATCACAACGCTTTAGTTGTGCTACCTTGTTTTCCTTTCATTTTTAATATTCCATTTTAAGATAATATTCTTTTCACATAAACAGAGTTCGTTTTTATGATCTGTTTACCTTGAGTTCCTGTATCGAAGTTTTAAAGAACTTTATAGTTTTAGAAGTTTTTTTTTAATTTCTGTCAGTTCTGTGTTGGGCTACCGTTCAATAAAGTTTAGTTTTGCTTTAAGATAGGAAGGAGTTTTACTCTCAAGATTCAATTTTTTTCTCTGATTTCAATATTTATAGCTGTTTTGCCATTAAATGTTGTCGCTGATATTATCTAAGCGGGATACTTTCTACTGATTCTTATTTTGTGACATATCTTTTATTTGTGCCATCTACCACATACCTAAAAATACACAGATTATTTATCACAGCTACCTCTATTTTCCTTTTCTTTTCCCAATACATTTTATTAGGCATGGAGCTCATTTATATTGACGGCGTGATGGTACCTCACCCTGTTGTGGCTATTAAAAGGGACGGATTGTGTTTCTTCTATTTCCTATCTTACTTCATGTTTGGCACTAACTTTCTGGCGCCTCCGGTGTGGGCCAGTGTCGTACAGCACATTTTTAACGAATAGCTAAGGTTTCAATTGTTCACTATGATGCCGTGTGGTAATATATACTGAACAATGGTTGAGTACCAGGCTCACATGTCCCTTCGCACCACATACACCACCCACTGTGAAATTAGGGCTGCTGATGAAATATACCCTTACCATCTGGTGGTGTATTGTGATGGCAAGGTGATTATACAGCCTGAAGAGCCTGTTGAGGTAAGGTCCATATTACGTTTTAGGTGGCCTGGTCCTATGATGTCATCGCATATTGAACCACTCATACCTCAATATATTCCTCCTCCTTAACAACCACCCGTTGTCGCTCCCCCTATCCTTACATCACTAGATGGAACCATCCTTGCAAGTATTGTTTTCCAGCGCTCTGCCAATGACAAAACCTCTAATGAATTTCCTTTTACTGATTTATCTTACCCTGTTTTTCCTTAAAACTAGTGTATTTCTGTTGTTCCTTATGATAATCTGAATTCTCCCTCTAACTCGGACAACAGTTCCAAAGCTACTCCTTGCAATGATAAAAAAGAGAAAAAAAGCGCCACACTAGATTCACCGATAGAATAAATAGAAAAAAATATAGGGAGTCCGTAAAACTGAAAAAAAAACCTGATGTTCAAAGATGGCCAATACAGGCTTATGACGAGAAAATCCAGACGTTATTAGGAAGGATGTTAAGAAGTACACTGCAAAAAATCCTGTTGTTCATAGGGAGGCTGTCAGGAAATACACTGGGAAAAATCCTAATGTGAATAGTGCAGCAGTTAAAAGATATAACTAGGCAAATTCCTAGGAGATACAATGAAAATAAACGATTATTCCTGTGGAAAATAAAATCTTTATCAGGATTCAAGTACGACTGTGATACAGACTACAGTAATGACAAGGTTGTTTTTATTGGAAAGAAAGTCGAATGCAAGTGGTGTCACGCAAAAAGTGGAAAGAAGAAAGCCCCGGTCTATGTTTTAGCAACGACAAGGTACATCTTCCTCCAAATGAAAAGTCTCCTGATCCTTTCCACAGCCTCCTTAGTAAGGATCATCCCGAGTTTCAGCATTTTTTGACAAACATTAGGAAGTATAATAGATGTTTTAAAATGACGTCGTTTGGAGCTAAAGAGGTACATGAGGGAAATTTTATGCCAACTTTTAAGGTTCATGGGCAAGTTTACCACAGGATAGGAAGCTTGTTAACTTCATCACAACAAAAACCCTCATTTTTACACATATATTTTGTTGGCACTGATGAAAAAGAGGCTTAAATTCGGTCCAATATCGTCCCTGTTGTGAAGTCCTGGTTATTTGGATAGCTTCAAAAAGTTCTGCATGTTCACAATCCTTACATACGAGATTTTAAAACATCAATGGAAAATGCCCCAGAAGGTCAAGAGCTTAAAGTTGTGATTCATGCGGACCGAAAACCTTCAGCTGAACATAGGGGTCAATTTAACGCGCCTACAACGAGTGAGATAGATTTGGTGATTGTGGGGCAGGAGTTTGAAAAGCAGGACATCGTTCTTCACAGCAGATACACTAAGTTGGTGCAGATCAGCAAAACTCACCGTGCTTATGACGCTCTTTAGTGCCCTCTTATGTTCTGCCTTGGAGAAGATGGATACTCCATTAGCATCCCCCAGCTTGATCCAAATTCCAAAACCTCTCTTAAGAAAACAGTTTCTGCTTCGGACATTTACTCTTACTGAATCATGGAAAGAGAGGGTCAAGAAAACTACATCTTACTCTATTGCAGTCTTCTTAATCAGTTTTTGGTTGACAGTTGGCAAAGATAGAAACAGAAAGACTGAATCTCATTAGACACAACCAAAGTAAACTGCGAACGGAAAACTACGTACACCTGCAGGACGCCATGTGCAAGGGAGATGGGCACGTTTCTGATCTTGGCAAGTCTGTTGTGTTACCTTAAAGCTATACTGGTGAGCCCCGTTACATGCACGAGTGGACTCAGGATGATATGACATAAGTACGTCAATATGGTTGTCCTGATCTGTTCATCACATTCACAAGTAACCCTAAGTGGACCAAGATACAAGAGGCATTAAATGTCGGACAAAAGCCCCAAGACATACATGACATTATTGCTCGGGTTTTTCATATAAAAGTAAAAAAAATGATACATCTCTTGATTTAAAGGCTCTATTTTCGGTCAAAGTAGGTTTTACATGTACACTGTGGAGTGGAAGAAGCATGGTTTGCCTCACGCCCACATTTTTCTATGGCTTCAAGACAGAATCATGCCTGCTCAAATCGACAGTGTCATAAGCACAGAGATTTCTGACGTAGAAATTGATCTAGTCCTTCATGAAATCGTAAATTCTACGATGATTCATGGGCCATGTGAAAATCTGAACAGAAATTCCTATGTATGATCAGCAGCTCATGTAGTAAGAGATACCCACGTCCACTAACCAAGGATACTCAGACTGCAGATGACGGCTATTCTCAGTACAGCAGACGATCTCCTTCTGATGGCTGTTTTACAGTCAATATAAACGTAGTAGACCTTGATAATAAGTGTGTGGTGCCGTACAACCCTGCCCTGTACCATGGCCCACACTAACATGGAATTATGTAATTCTGTGAGATCCATAAAGTATATCTGTAAATATGTGAACAAGGGCAGTGATCAGGCAGCGTTTGGCTTAGAGAACGAATAGGATGAAGTTACCAAGTATGAGGCAGGATGCTATATTAGTAGTTCTGAAGCTGCTTGGAGAATCTTTTGCTTCCCCATTCATAAAATATATCCACCCGTCATCCATCCATCTGTCCATCTCGAGAATGGTCAACAGGCTATAGATAAGTTATAGATAATTTTGAAATAGCTTAAAACCTTTCTATAGTAATTCATCATAATACACAGAATTCAAATCTATTCAGTAGATCTTTAGTTAGAAGCAAACATTAAGTATATAAACTCCTTTATAGGGATCTGGGAATTCAAAACAACCAGGGCCACTTCAAGGGGCGAGAGAGGTGGGTGACTGCCCGGGGTCCCGGGCTTTAGGGGGTGCCATGCTACCAATGTCATCCTTTAAAAAAAAGTTTATTAAATACATACATTTCTCAGATCTATTTGATACTGTACTAATTTTCTTTGCCGTTTATTATAACTTGTGTCCCTGTTAGAACCAGTGGCGCATTCATTATCTTGGTGTTATAGTCCTGCGCTGCATACCCAAAAATATGGAACAAACTTTTAACTTGAAAACTGTTGTTCATTTTCCAGCAATATTTCCACAAAAGAGGATTGCGATCACACCATTTTCATAAGCTTTATTAGAAAAGATAGAAACATTCTCTTATATTAGTTTACTTTCTGCAAAAGATAAATGTTCATGCATGGCTTAGCAATATACCATTATTGTAGCGATAGAACATTAATGGGATAAAGTAAGGCCTAGTTCCCTTTGTTAGACCAAAAATAATATATATTAGTTGACGTTCATGAATCTAAATTAAAATTAAAATTCTGTTGATAGAATTTTTGAAGACAGACATTAGGGATCTAGCCTAGGCACAGTTGGGGACAAAAGTCTCATTCTTTTTTTTAAAGGCAGAATGAGTGTGAAATATTTGTTGCTTGCAGTGATAATGTGCACTCTCGCCAAATTTTATATCTAAATTTTTTATCAACTGACTTTATTAAAATATAAATGTATTTATCTACATTTTAAATGATATATTAGTTTACTTAACAAATCCGGGACAAAATCAGTCCGTGACCAAAGTCTTATCTTGGGAACAATTGGTAATCTTAATATAAATAGCAGTGGTGGCTCGTGACTATTTTTCTTGGGAGAGCACAAAATTGAAAAAATAAAAAATTATAAAAATGTAAATTTAACTGTTATTTATATTTTATAATGGAAGACCAGTCACGTTCCCTTGATATTTTAAAATACATCTATTACTTTGCTCTCTAAATCAGAAATTAAAATAAGACATTTATTACTAAAGAAAAGCACTGGGCAGGAACAGAAACTCACCCATCTTATAATGAGTGCCTTTCAAGTTTATAGGACGTTAAAGAGGATGGGGCGCTTAAATCAAGTTTCGCCCGGACTCAAAATTATGCTTAAGGCGGCCCTGCAACCAAATAACTAAAAAATTATTTCTCTTTGGATGTATTATTGAAATGTATTATGTATTACGTTATGGATTTCGCATTGAAATTATACATAAAATTAATTACTTCTACCCTCATAGGAAAATTTATAGTTTATATTAAGACGAAATCTTTGAAAAACATCAATTTTTTTTAATACGGTTAAATAATGACCGGTAAAATCCTGGTAAAATCTTCATAATATTACAAAACTGTATAGTGATCAGTTAAGAGGTTACAGGGATATTAGGTAAAAGACACACAGACTTACACTTTGTTTTATAATTAGTAGTAGGATAAATTACTTTACAAATAATTAAAAACTATATAACTACACAATTGTAAGTTTTGAAACAATAAATAAAGTGTCAAAAATAATTTAATTTTAATATTTATTAAATAACTTTATTTATTTGAAAATATTGTAGGTAAGGTAGGGAATGTGGTGAACAACGTAGTACATAAACATGGTTTGTGATTGTTGTAGTCACAGGCTCCCACTCTCGCCCCTCATCAAGCCGAGAGCAGCTCGCTGGGGCCACACTAGTGGTTGTTCCCAGTCCTCAGTCTGGCTGTCCCCGCTCTCTCTTCGGCCGATTGGGTATCCGCAAACCTTCACTTCTCAGCTTGACCAGCCCTCAGGGACACGCCAATCTTCCAGCCAACACCACGGCCAGAACATTTAGTTTGGACGATTTGCTTGGACCACCACCGAGAAGTAAGGCCGCTTCTTTCTTTATTTCACACGCTTCAATAACTCATGACGTGGTGTTTCACATACATTCCCTAGTTACCACGTTGAACATTAGTATATCTGAAACTTATAACCTTATAATAAAATATTTGCTAGACATTCAATTATTATCATTAGGCTATGAGTATAATAATTTACATTTTCAAGTAGTAGAGTATTATGCTAACCATTACTACTTAGAGTGGATATTTGAGTCATTTAGTTTACAAAATACCATCTCCATCATAACCAATTTTCCAAACAAATTTAAAAGGTTCTTATTTTGAAATATTTAGAATTTTTTTATTATAACATTGAAATTTATTTTATAAACAAATCTTATAGTTTTTGAAATCTATGTTTATCATTAAAGTTAATATTATATCTTTAATTCTGGATTTGGCCCGTTTTGGAAAATAGGTATGATTTAGACAGTTTTATAATTCATTGAAAGATATTTGTTGGGTTCTTCTTCTTGAATAAAATATAATTAAAATTGTTACTATTTTATTCTTTCTCCTTTTGTAACACCCTAACTATTATGAATAAAATGAATTATGGCCTAATGGCTTGGAAATATATATAATAACGTGTAGAAACACTGTAAAATAATGTAAAGTAAAGTAAGTACTAGGGAAGGAAGCCAAACTGAAAGGATAATTATGTTAGGCTTAGACAGGAAAAAACACACTTCTCTATTTCTTCTTACACTTTTACACTTCTCACTTCCACAGTTAAACATTGTTTAGAATTTTCGGAAATATTCATTTTTCATATGAAGAGACACATTTTAAACACATAAAATACAATGAAAGGTATGGAACAACATGTTCTTGAAGAATTTGAAATTTGACTTAAAACTTTAAGTGTTGCCAAATTGATGCAACATTTTTAAGGACTGAATCGATAGATAGCTTGCTTAAACATTAATAATTAAAAATAACTTTAATACTAACAAAGACTTCTTTTGAAATAATAATTTAATACATAATAAAATATATGTAATAAATAAAAATAATAGTTAAAAATATATTATTATTACCATTATTAATAAAAAGAATTTCTATTTTTTAATCTCAAAATTAAATTATGGTGTAATCTGGATTTGGTTACCCAACGATGTACAAGTTCCCATTGCCTGAGCTTAGAGTTGCTTTAGGGAATGCTCTGAGTACTCATGTGATATAGCAGAAGTCAAAGTCCTTATTGTGGGTGTTAGCATGGGAAGGAACTGGTTTATTCAGCAGTCCAAATCCCTTTATTCGCTTCATGACAAGTACTGATTGACGTTTATATAGACATATACATTATATAATCATACTACTTGACATGCTGCTCGTGAAACCGGCCTTACATCAGTAACCCAGTACCTGATAATATAGTTTTCTCTATCACTTGCGGATCTTTAAATTACGGTATGACCAGCCTGATTGATGGACCGAATTAATCACGGTAGATCACTCCACCATCTGAGTCTGAACCTGACTTTGTTTTCATTTCCAATGATGTCGCTTGTGATGAAGTGTATAACATACAGGATTAATTCCATATGGGTGGAAATAGTTTTATTGTCCATTTCTTTCTATTTCAGACATTACCACACGAATCACCTAGCAGAAGCTAAAATTTAATGCAAATCTGCTCATCCTTTTCAAGATTAACTAAAAAAAGTTGAGACATATCTATAGCAATTAATACAAAAGTTTAATAAAATTTCTTCATCATGCTGAAAAAACAAGTAAGATTTTATAGTCTTGATTAAATATCATGAAATCGATAAGGGACTGTACTGTTGCGAGTTCCATACCCTTATATTACTCGATTATTATGCTCATAAACTCGTTTTATGGAAATACATCATGTTGCCCATATCAAAATTCAGACAAAATATCTACAAGTATCAATCAATTAATGCAACTAAGGAGAATCTTACTCTAAGCCCAAGATGATATTACGATGGAGGCACAGTGAGGATCATCAACATCTAAGCTGCCTTTGGGTCAAAGTATGCCCATAACAATTATTAGCCCAATAGGATAAATGCAAAATATACTAACGAAAATATACACGCTCTTAATACTACCAATGATATTATCAAAGGAGACGCATTGATTTAATTATTGGAGAAGGATATAAATATGTATGCCAACTTTGAAAGTATTAAATAATAAGGGTTGGAAGAGGTACGAAAACTGTCCCACCAGTGTAAAGACCATCTCAACAATACAAAAACAGCAATGGATTCTTAAAGATCCAAACTTTTCAAATTGGAGGATTCCTTTAACATTCAGCAAACCATTTACGCTGACTTGTATGACATGATGACGATGATATCACGCAAGAAAAAGTGACGAGATGGTTGGTATTACGATGGAGAAGGCTTAAATTTGTGCAACATCGCTTTCCCTATATTACTTTTGGAAGCAGCACCTAAAGCATATTGAGGGCAGATGTCTTATCGTGGTTTCGTCTACATCTACCTAGATTCAAGTAAGAATACGTGATATTTCAAGATAATTCAAGAATGTGGGGATATTTTCCAGTATGGTTTTTAACTTGAAGATCATTACCTGTTTAGTGAATCCTAAACCTATCAAAGGAGTACCTTTCAAGGTGTCAGAAAGCGATTCCATATTTTTCATGTTGGAGAGATTGTTATCCTCATCACCAACGCCAACGTTACATGTAGAGTTAGTTCTTAAGTATGTCTAGGTATAACTCTGGGCTCATTAATCTTAAAAGACTTTAATAATCTGCATAGTGTTGATGACCTTTGCAAAAGATATCATTACAACGAGTAAGATCATCAAACGAAAGTACAAAAATACTCGCAATATACAACATGAATCTGATATTTTTGCGAGTGGGACCCTTAAATATTTCATATAAATAATATACTTAAGGTCACTGTGGTGCCTAAGAAGGATAGAAGAAGATGAAGTAGGAAGAAGTCTTGTCCGAGGGTTAGCAAAAAAAACATATAAAAGAGATAACTGAAAAAGGATCTATTATACCTATGCGATGATTCGAACAAATTGTTCAGTCCATTAGGTCTTTTGCAACCAGGTCTTTCAGCGCACTCTAACAATAGCGTTTTGATCATCGAATATTTCTGCGAGGCTTGAATCATGTCTGTCAATGATAATATTACACACGAAAATTATTGTTTATCAAAACGTTGCGTTACCAGAAATCATGTTTGTGTTCGAGGATTTAACAAGCTATTATAGGCAGATCTGGTATAAATGATACCTTACTATTTATCGAAAAAGGGATACAAATACTTTCTTCTTACAGTCATTGACGTGTCTTAAAAATGGCCTTTGGTTTTACCCGTCTAGTCTAAGACATGTAAAAACGTTAACTTTACTATGACGTATGACCTAAGATAGGTAACCACAAGTGGATTACCTGCTGTACGTCATCTGCAGACAGATAATGAAAAAATAATGTTACAATGTTAAGAAAGTGTATAAATCATTATTAGACATAGAGTAACATCAAGGCATGTGATGTTAAACGATTCTGTAGAACGATATATAGCATGATGTCTAATAGATTCATGTCTAAGGGACTGTATCAATGGATATATATGGTAGATTCTCTACATGACAGGTATAATCGAACAATACAAGATTACATTATATAGGTTAAGTGTGCGATATAGTGGAGCTCCTTTTCAGTTTTGGGGGTGGAGAGTGAGGGTTGGTGTAAGNTCATAGTTGCTATGCTCACCAACAGGTGTCGCTTGTTTCGCCAGTCAGTAGGTATTGTTATTTCGAAACATTGCTTTGAAAAAAAGTACAAAGGGGAAGGGGTTAAGGTGACAGTGCTGTTAAAATGCTGTCAGCCGGCTAATCTCTGGATTCCTTGAAAGTGTCAAAAACTGATGGGGGCGGCCTAAGCCTAGCCTACCTTACGCACCTCTCCTAGAGTAACCTTTTCACCTCCCATTTTAAATTACTAGCATGTGACAGCGGTTGCTTCAAATCAATAAAGTA
>CABFWB010007020.1:0-28040 GCA_902151455.1 Timema bartmani
TTTGGGGGCATATTGTCAAAATCTTTTGAATATTTACGTTCAATAAATTACTAACATTCTTTTGTGAATTATTTAGGTGAATAAATTAAAAAATTAAATTAAACTAACCTAGGTAACCCACATAGTTCTGATTATTTTACAACATATTAATTTTGTTATCATGGAAATTTGCTTTTGTGGTGTGTAGCCCATAAATGGTCAAAAAAAATTAAATTTATCATAATATGACATTGACCAAAATTAAATAATCCCCCCCTTATGTTCATGCTATTCCCTTAGATACGAATAAATAATATGGGTCAAGAAGGTTTACAGATTTTTTTTACAAAAAAAAAACACACTTTACTTTGCAGCACTATAAGTTACAAAAGACACAATAAAAATTCAGTCATCCATATTCTAAGACTATTTAACTAATCGTCATCAACTTCTTTCAGCCTGTGGCTGGGTCAGTTAAGTAAAATGCCTCCATCTTCCTCTATCTTTCCACCATTCTTCCTCCTTTAATTTCTTTGATTCTTCTCCTCTCACTTGAACACTTTCTGTTATCTGCTCCTCTGTTATCCTCATGCATGTTTTTCACTCTCATTACCATTCCTCTTTTCACTACTGACTCCTCCAATGCTTTCCAAACTTTTTTCTATTCACCCTATCATATGCCTTCTTCACATCTATAAATAAAATATCATTACTAAGTCATTCCCATATTCATACCTTCTTTCCATCAGCTGTTGTATTGCAAAGATTAACTTTATTATGGACCTTTGTTCCCTAAATTTGTACTGTTCCTCTCCTTTGATTACTAATTTAGAAAATATATTTGCTCAACTCATCTATCTCCTAAGGTATCGCGAGACACAAAAGTCTACAGCAACCTCACCTTGAACATCTGGCTTTTTTTCATAGCAAACACAAATTAAATTTTAGTATCAAAGTCTTATAATATCTTAAACTAAAATTATGTAAATGGGATATTATTTCTTTATTCCTTTTACCCAACACAGATCCCAGGGCTGTATCGGAATAGTCAAGTACACTTTACTTGATGCAGACTTGATGACTTTACACTTAGCATGCACTTGAGATCGAAGACTGCAACAGACTATTTGAACGGCAAAATATCCTTTTCACATCCTTGAGTCCACAGTACTGCTTCCTACCAATGATCTTAGAAACTATTATAAACATCATCTATTAGCCCAAAGTGAAAGTCAAGGGTTGACGGCACATGAAGTAGACTATTCGGATACAGCCTAGATCTTTTAGTGAATTAACATTAATCATTATCTCCCACATAGCTTTATTTAATACTATTATAAACATCATCTATTAGCCCGAATTAGTGTAGGCCATTTACAGATTTGTGGTGACTTATTTTCACTGCACATGACAAATTATCTTAACTATCCAACAAAACACAACATAATACAACTCTACAACACTACAAAACAACAAGTATATTTAACGTATGTTATCAAAGATCATATTACTCTACGAGCTCTATTTCTAGCAGACAAAAAATTAAACAATTGCTGATCAAACACCGCATTGACGGCGTGTCAAGGGTAACTTGCTGTCGCCCTTGGACTCAAGGGTGTGTGAGGGGTGCATTAGCACACTTCGTGACTATTTGGACGGATCTAAACTTGATCACATGATTGCTAATGCAACTATAAAGTGAAAGTCAAGGGTTGACGGCACGTGAAGTAGACTATTCGGATACAGCCTAGATCTTTTAGTGAATTAACATTAATCATTATCTCCCACATAGCTTTATTTAATACATCTTACACAAACAATAACAATGCATTTTATAAAGTAGCTCAGGGTCGTTATGTTTAAAATAATATGTTTAGAACAACTTGTTTAAAACATGTTTTCAATTAAGACTTGTTTAAAACAGATACTCAAAATTAAGAACAAAACTTTACATAAGCTAATGGAGAGATTGTTTTAAACATTTTTCTACAGTTACAATATTTTAAATGTCCTAAAAATATAAATTATATTTGATCAAATCAAACATTTTGTTTTTATAAAATTATTGAGGCTCTACTTTAAATATCACATCAAAAGAGTAATTTGTTTATATATTATTTAGTGCTCGAAAAACTGCGACTAATTTAGATGCTTTTTCTGTACCTAATCTATTTCTAATTTTCGAATGTATGAAGCCAAAGGAAGAAAACAGCCGTTCAGTTCCCACAGATGATGCTAAATAATGCACTGTGAAATTGCTTGACAAGTTCCATCATTTTTGGGCTCACACTGTTTTCTAGTGCTAGCCACCATGTTATTAACTTTAAATCTTCTAGGACATATTTCAAAAACAAATAATCTTTGAATGGAGCACATTTTGCCTGATATTTTATTATTTCTGCTATTAAAATTGGGTGATATATGAATTTATATACTCCATAGCAATGTCTAATTGCTCTGAGTCATTTTTGTTCCTCTAAACCGTGGATCTAAAAGGATTGCTAAGAAATGTTAAGGTGTCATTGCCATGTCAAATTGTTTTTGAAAGTGTCTAAATTCATCTTCAGTTTCTCTTTCAACTTCAAACTCTGTTAGCAAAGACAGCCATATTTCAGCTGCTTCACCAATGGTGCATGTATCACACTGTACTTTGACTAAAGCAACAGCCACTTTTTTCAACTTTACCATGTAATCTTGAGCATTTACTTTAATATTCATATTATTAATTTTGGATGCAATATTTACATCAATTGCAGCTCAATTATCACCACAACTTCTGACCAAATGTACCAATTTTCAAGAAATGACTATACAGTCAGTATTCCAACAAACATCCTGAGGAAGAATAAGTGATTTTCATCCAGCTTGTTTGTAACTTAACTGAAGGAAAATGTGAATTTTTGAAATGTTTCATTATTTCCTTGGTATGTTCTTTAATACCAGGAACTTCTATGTCATGTGAAATTAATTCAGCAAATGTCCAAAACATCCGTAGGTTGTTATAATCTAGTAAACCAACACTGTCAGATTTTTCCAACTCATGTCTCATTTTTGCCATATTAGCAGCGTTATCTATTACAAAACAATGAACTGTGCAGCCATAACTTACTGTTTAGTCTTTTCATGGCATTTTCTGCTATGTGCGAAAAATATTTTTTTAAAGATATAGAGATACACAGTATTTTTTTAGTATATAATATTTTATGTATTGTTTCCAATAAATAATGTTTTATTCACAACTAAAAAAATGTGAGCTTATGTTTAATACAAGTATTATTAACAGTTTAAAATACTTTTCCTTTATTGCAAAAAAGAACAAACATGTTTAAAACAAATTAAAAAACAACAACTGTTTTTATGTTTTTTTCGACCCTGGTTTTAATTACTGGCAAAAGATTTGCCATCTTAAAAAACCCAAAAACACTGAAACATTTATTGTATCTAACCATAATAAGTTAGGCCTACTACTTATAAAAATAATGTTTCATGTTTATAACCATAAAAAATAATCAACCAAGCTTAAACTAACCTTTCAAGTCTATAAAAATTAAATTACAATATGATTTTGGATGTAGCCTATATTTATAGAATAGTTATTTACATGAAAAGTTGTATGTATTCTAAAAGATATTTTAATTATTTAAAAACTTAATCAGCCTACCTAACCAATAAAAATAATTTAATAATTGACTTTTTTTTTCTTTAAGAATTAGAAGCATTGTAAGGTAAGAATGTTTTTTGTAAACACATATTTTCTCAATGAACCATAGAATGTATCTACCCAATAATATATTGTTTTTTTAGTTAAATAAATAAATACAAATATGAAAACATCTTACCTTTTGCACCTATATATGACATATTAGTTTAATTAAATGAATATATCAAATATTTCTGAGTAAATATAAGTTTGTAGTATTATTTAAATTACAAAACTCAAAGTTTATCAGAGGTTACTATCATATAAACATATCAACTATGAACTGAAATAAGCGTTTGCAGGTGTTTTGTTTACTAACAAAGTGACACCAACTAGAGCATACAAATGGAGGGAAGTTTCATGACTTTTGTGCAAGCTAAAAAAAATGTAAAATTTAAATGCTTTGGTTTTAGTTGTCTTAGTAGGAGGAAAACCTGCCATAATTCTTAACTAAATGGTTGATTAGTTTAAAAAATAAACATAAATACTTGTAAACATTTCGATCAGCTGATATTTTCGATTGTCATTTATCAACGGTCCCTTATGAACTTGCGCAGAAACATGATCATGCGCATGTACACAAAATGTGACAACAATTTTGTTTTTTTATTATCACTAAAAAAAGAGTATTTTTGAATGATTCCCAACTTTTAAAGTTCACTTAATTATCCTAAAGTATATGCTATATTTAATTATTAATATATAATTGCTGTACAGTAAAATGTAAACGCTTATTTAAACATTTTTTTCGTTGATATATATTTCTACAATGCGGATGAATATTCAAGACTTTCCAGTATTTCGGTTGTTGAAGGAAGAGGAAGCCATCTTGAATGTGAACAAAGATTGAGCTGTGTATAATTTATAAAATATATTTGTTGTTGGTATTCACATTGTGTTATTTAACTGTATACTTGTACTATGCACGAATTATTGACCCACATGTTTACATAGCCATGGCTGCTACAAGAAAGCTGCAAGGTGAGGGTTTATGTCAAAGTTTTTTTATTAAATAAATGACCTCTTCCCGACCTGTTTACTGTTACTAAACTATGGAATTTTCATCACACGTATTGTGTAGACTTTCTGTACCATTTTTAACATATGTGTCAACATTTAAAGTAGTAAACAATATATACACACTGGACAGACACATAACCTCATGTCCGGCTCAATGATTTGTCTTGTTTATGTTTTGTTAGTGATCAGATTTTTTTCTGTGATTCCATAATGTTTCTCAGCCTTATCTTACAATCAATCAAAACATACATATATTAGCTATATTTAGTGTGCTATGTGCAACCGCATTGTTTTCTTTAATATTCACTGACAGTAGGCCCTTAGCTTCTTATTTTGACAGAATGTTAAAAATGTACAAGAAACTTACAGTGTACTGTTCTCAATGTAGAACAAGTCTGGTATGTGTTTGGTTACTAAGTAAACAAAGTTAGTCAAAATATTAAGAAATGTATTTGATTGCTGCCAAATAATATATTTTTTGTTTTTATTAATGTTCTAGTTGAGTAATTGCATTCATTATTCACTTTCAGGGGAAATAGACCGCTGCTTGAAAAAAGTTACGGAAGGTGTAGAGACTTTTGAAGACATTTGGCAGAAAGTTCACAATGCTACCAACAGCAATCAAAAAGAAAAATATGAAGCAGATCTCAAGAAGGAGATCAAGAAATTGCAGCGGTTACGCGATCAAATCAAGAGTTGGATTGCCTCGGGTGAAATCAAAGATAAAAGTACTTTATTGGATTATCGAAAGCTGATAGAAACGGTGAGTAGAGTTATTGCAGACTTGGGGAATAATGCAGGGTGAGGGTGATAGACTATTCTTTAATTTTTTCTATGTCATATAACTTGATAATACATTAATATATTTTAACATCCATAGGCTACACACCGTTTACCAAAATCAAATATTCTTTTATAGCAAATATATTTTAAAATTATTCTAGATATAATTTTTTTTAAATAAAGAAAACTCACCTAGGCCCTACTTAATTCATTCTATAACTTTCTGCCATATTGTGTAACATTGCTCAGAACACCTCACTTTGAGTTTTTGCATATGTTTTTCCACACATACCCATCACTGTATGTTCACAAAACCAACCTTGATTTTAAAACTGAGAGTCATTTACAAAATCTTTTCAACTCTGCCTAGTGCCCCCCCTACATTATTTACTAGACCTACTAAGTTTTTTATGACTCACCTTGCAGTGAACAATGTAAGTTATTTCATATTTCTCAATAAGTTCACACAACGTTTAAGATGAACTGTTAAGAACTTAAAAAATTGCACTACAGCCCTTTAAGGTGTCAAACATAATTTAGCCTACCCGAAACCCAAAGTTCAAATATAAATCTAACCTACCCTATGGTTTTGGTTAAAGATTGGACCAAAATAAAAGAAGCTTTAGTTGAGTGCGCAAAAGTTGTGTTTGAATCTGCGGTGGTGGGAAACTTAAAAAAAGTTGAACCTAGGCCCTACTTAATTCATTCTATAACTTTCTGCCATATTGTGTAACATTGCTCAGAACACCTCACTTTGAGTTTTTCCACACATCCCATCACTGTATGTTCACAAAACCAACCTTGATTTTAAAACTGAGAGTCATTTACAAAATCTTTTTAACTCTGCCTAGTGCCCCCCCTACATTATTTACTAGACCTACTAAGGTTTTTATGACTCACCTTGCAGTGAACAATGTAAGTTATTTCATATTTCTCAATAAGCTCACACAACGTTTAAGATGAACTGTTAAGAACTTAAAAAATTGCACTACAGCCCTTTAAGGTGTCAAACATAAGTTAGCCTACCCGAAACCCAAAGTTCAAATATAAATCTAACCTACCCTATGGTTTTGGTTAAAGATTTGACCAAAATAAAAGAAGCTTTAGTTGAGTGCGCAAAAGTTGTGTTTGAATCTGCGGTGGTGGGAAACTTAAAAAAAGTTGTGTAGTGTAATGAACAGGTGGAAGAAGTTGTGAGTGAAAAGAAAAAAGCATATAAACGAATGATTGCTGTGAAGAGTGAAATAGAACATACGAGGCTATGGGACATATACGTAGAGAAAAATACCAATGCAAAGAAAGTAGTAAAGGAGATTAAAGAGCAAATGAGATTAAAAGATCACTGAGAAAGAATACAAAATGATTTTGATGGTAATAAGAAGCTGTTCTGGAAGTGGGTATTTAAGAGAACAAAACAAGTAGTGCAAAGAAAGACATGAATGTGATGAGATTATCTGGGATGAAAATTGCATAAGAGAGCAATAGAGAAAGTATTTCGAGCAATGGTATGGTGGAAATGTGGAGAAAGTAGCAGACAATAGTGAAAATGCTATAAGGAGTGAAAGAATTAACAAGGCTGAGGTGTTTAAAGCTATTAAAATATAAAAGAAAGACAAAGCTGCGGGCGTAGATAGGATCACAAGTGAAATGCTTAAGTGCCGGGGCGCGGTATTACTTGCCAGATTCTGTGAGTTCAGATTTGTATGCTGGGATTGTGAATGTTCCTAATGACTGGAAGAATGCCGCCATTGTTCCTTTGTATAAAGAAAAAGGCAGTAAGAGTGAATCGGAAAATTAGAGGGCAATTAGTTTGTTGAGTATTCCAGGCAAAGTTTTTGGGAGAGTTTTAATTGAGAGAGTGCGTGAAAGAACTGAGGGCAAGCTTTGGGGTGTGCATTGTGGTTTCATGTTGGGAAGAGGTTGCATGGACCAGATATTTTCGTTACAACACGTGATTGAAAAATGTATGGCAGTAAGAATGAAAATTTATTGTGCATTTGTTGATCTTGAGAAAGCGTATGATTGGTTGATCAGGAGTATTGTAGGGAATGTTCTTAAAGAGTATGGTGTAGATGCTTTATTATTAAATGAAATTAGGGTGGTGTATGGTGGAAGTAAAGCTTGCGTTACTTTGGGTGGATGGATCTTTGTGCGAATGGTTTGACGTTGAAGAGGGTGTTAGACAAGCTTGTGTTATGTCTCTGTGGTTGTTTAATGTTTTCATGGATAAGTTTATGAGGAATTCTTGAGAGGATACGGTTGGTGTACAATTGGACAATGTGAATGCGAGAGTGTTGTTATATGCAGATGCCGTATTAATGGGTGAGAAGAAAAGTTACTTGCAGAATGCATTGAATTGTTTGAGTGTGGCGACAGATAGAATGGATCTTCATATAAATGCCTCCAAAACTAAGGTATTAGTTTTTGACAAGGACAGATCAGGAAATGATTGCCAACTTAGTTCTGTAAAAACGGAAGGATAAATGATGAAATCGACAGGGGGGGAGAATGCATCTTGAAGAGTAGTTGGATGTATGTGGATTATTGCAAAGAATGAGGTAGTATCAAAAGAGGCAAAGATGACAGTATATAAAAGTGTGTTAATGCCAACATTGTTTTACGGATGTGAAGCGTAGGTTTGTCACGAGAATCACAAGAGCTTGGTGAAAGCGGTTGGAATGAGATATCTAAGAAATGTATGTGGAAAAACCCGTATGGACAGAGTCACTAATGAATGGGTGCTGAAGGAGTGTGGTTAAAAAGAGAATCCAATAGGTCAATGTGAAATAAGTGTCTTACGGTGGTTTGGGCATATTGAGAGGATTAGTATGGATTGAGTGAAGGAAGGGGTAGGCCATGTAGTATGTGACTATATGTTATAGGTAGGGACATGCAAAATTCGCATTTGTGATAAAATGAATTTTTACACAAATTCTACTGTTTTCACGCGAATAGTACGAATATAAGCTTTTTTTTAAATAAACATTTATTTGTAATTCCGCAAATACCACATCATACAATATAATTTTCAACGCGGTAACAGTGGTAATGGCGCTATACCAGAGCTACTGTTTACACGAATAGTACAGTATCCGTTTTTACTTATTTTATGAGTATAAAATGGATCACAAGAAATATGAGTGTTTTCAGGATATTTAAGCTTTTTTTTTATTTTAGGTTAGCATTAAAAATAACGATTTCTAGCTTTTATACGTTACAATACCTAAATTTCAATAAATCAATTCTTTGTTTACAACCTTTAAAATATTTCACACTAGGTCCAAGCAAGGACATCAATAAATATTGACCTGGGTACAGGCGGTAATGTTTGGCAAAATTCAATCTTCTTAATTTTTATTCCCTTCTCCTTATGTGATAGTAGCTTAGTCTTCTGTGACAACATGTTTTGGTGTTATTATTGTTTGGTCTAAACCTAATTTGATAGACAAGTATTTCAATATTGCTATTTGTAAGACTTGAAGGTAATGATATTGAAATATCATGTTTGATATTACTAAGCGTGAAATGTTTTGTGCGTATTTATATTTGATTTTTCTCTGAATATGTTAATAAATATTTAAATACACAATATGAACAAAAAATGTAGACAGTTTTAGCCTTTTTTTTTATAACAAATACTAATTCGACTCATATTTACGAAAATATCGCTTTCAGCTTATAATATCATCACTTTTTGAAAAAAATAACACCACTTTTCCGCTAAAAATAACCTCACCTTTTTCATGTCTCTATTTATAGGCCTAGGTAAATTTGTGAAAAAGAGAAATATTAAGAGTTTTAAGAATAAAAGAGCATGTATGACTCAGTGTAAGGATATTGTTGAAGCGAGGGAAGTATGCAAGGATAGGGAAGTGTGGAGAAAGTTAGCTAGGATGGGTTAAGTTTGAAGTTGTTTTTTGAGCTATATTCACAGTTTCTTGCCTACTCCATAATGGGAATGGCGTGATTAGGTATGTATGTATGTATTTTTCTTTTCGTTTTGTAATTAGATTTTTTGATTTGAACCACTGCCTCTGGTCCACCAAAAAATAAAATAGTCCTCATTATGTAACAGCTTCCAGGAACGAATGTCATTGAAAAATCGATAAAACTGAATTAACAAAGCTTTGCTGATATTAAATAATATATTCACAGTACAACTTGATACTTGGCAACACCAAATCCATAATACTATGTTAACGTTATGTAGGTTCTATTGGTAAGTTATAACACATTTTAAAAAAAGTTCCTTAGTGATACGTTCTTAAAACAGTTAAACCAGTACCTACGCCAAATTATAACCCAATTGTGATTTAACATAGGCTATTTATTAATACACATTAAACGTTTACCAGTAGACCTACCTTCAACAATTTTTTTTAGCAAGCCAAATTCTTGTAAGTGAATTAATATTGTTTTATTATTTAGATTAAAAAAACTTTGGGCATACTATAATTTATAATGAAACAACCAGCTTTAGGCTAGATTGTCACACATCTCAATTGCACCAAATATATTTTAGCACTTGATAAAAAAAATTTTGTGCACAATATTTATAAGGTTTTTTTAACTAATATATCCCAACCAAACTTAATCCAACCTTTTATATGCGATTAACTCAAAATTTCATTGAACTAGTTAGAACTTAAAATAGTTATCGTTTTTTAATATTTCTATTTTAAGGAATTGAAGTATCAAGATATTATAATAGAAAAAGGGTCATGCGAGAACTTGATTAAGTGGATGCTAAGTGGACACTTATCATGGGTTTCTTGCATCATCATAGGTTAAAAGGTGGATCGATAGTGTGCTCTGGACCACACTATTGGTCCACTAAGCATTCACCAACATTCTTGCATACCACCCTAGGACTCTATAGGAACTTGCATCAATATAGTGTAGATTCAGTATATTAAGGGAGCATATTTAAGGATCCCGAAATTTACTGAAAAATATGTTGTTGGCACTTGAAAGGTAAGGCTTTATTGGTTGGGTGAGCCCATAGTTTATAATATCATTGTTGGATATTGCGAATTAAAAAATACTTTTGTGCCATGCTGTGACATTCTTTTGAATATTTACATTCTAACTTTCTTCTATGAATTAGGTGAGTTTTCTTAGGTTCTCTTTTAACAATATCAAATTATTTTAAAATGTTATTTTACAATAGGCCCACCCTACCCTAGTTGGAAATTTGCTTTCATTGTAATAATCATAAAATGGTCATTTGTGTGAAACAGGCTAATTAAAGTTTTCAAAAATGTTGGTACGGTAGGCCCCTAAGTTATATTTAAATGTTGAGTTTTTAATAATCTAAATTTATTTATACTTGTTCACATGGTAAAGTGTAATAAACATACTATCGATACACTTTAATTGTTAATGGGTCTATAAAAAATGTTCACTATTACATAGCAAGCCAATGACAATACTCCCAGGACAATCATGCAGGTAATGAAAATCAAAAATATATATACATTGAGAGAGAGTGAGTGAGAGAATGAGAGAGGCCTATAGCTTAGCACTGTATGATAAATAATAATTATAAGTATAGGCTATACTATCCTGTAGGCCTACTTGGCTAGCCAGGACAATGATGAAGTAGGCCTTCCACATGGAATAGAAGCTTCCCCCAAATGTTTTAGGATTAAGATTCTTACATCAGTACTAGAGATAATTTTACTAGTTACTAAAAACTAAACATATCCTTTTTTATGCTTTTAATTTTATTTATGTGTATTGAGTGACCAGGACAATCATCATCATCATCATCATGAACTGTTTCCAGCCTGTGGATAGTTCCGTTTAGTAAAATACCTCTCTCCTTCTGTCCTTCCACCATTCTTCCTCCTGTATTCTCTTCCACTCTCCTCCTCTCACTTGCACACTTGCTGCTATCTGTCCCTCCCATCTATTCCTTGGTCTCCCTTGCGCTTCTACCATACATACTTCATATCCATTAATCTTCTCCAGAATCCTCTCCCCTTCCGTCCTCATTACGTGTCCGTACCATCTCATCCTTGCTTCCTCAACTATTTCATGTACCCCAACTTTAGACCTTAGGTCTGCATTCCTAATCCTATCTCTTCTGGTGACAGCTAGCATACTCCTCAAAAACTTCATACCCATGGCTTTCACTTTTCTTGTTTCTAATTGATTCAAAGTCCAAGTTTATACTTATATTGATATTTCCCCTGTGATTGGGCGCCAATTATAGCGATACCGGGTTTTATATGATGATGTTACAAATGTGGACCCGTGCATGCCCCAGGGTTGGGCAGTAATTATAACGATATCGTTTTATATGATGATGACGACGCTTGTATGCCTTATTGCGCACTTGCCATCACACGGCTATATTATGATATGATTGTATGTAATTCGATTGAAATCAGTAAAAATTAATGTTTATGCATGATTTATTTAGTTGATTACACTTTCACTATTATAAAATTGACATTAAAATGATACCGTTTTTGTTCATTTACGAACTGACGCGGAGAGCCAGAGCTAGTGCTGTTTCAAACTGAGATCTTCTCTCTCTTGGATTACTATAATTCTGTGTGATATTATGTTTTTCTGTCTGGATCTTACGCACAGGCTGCTTATATATGACCTACCCATTACTTCTTGGACCCCTTGTTGGCAGTGTTAAAACTAACTAATAGGAGAACTCCTAGCAACCTCATGTTATGAAGGCTAGCTTCCTATTGGGTAAAGGCAGCCAGCTCATCCATCAATTGATTTTCAAATAGAAAGGAGGGAGTTTTTTTTTAAAGAAAGTTTTAAAATGTAATGTATTGAAATTACTTATGAAAAACGTGTGATTTTCCCATGAATGAAGTATTAAAAGGAAACTTTGCATCCAGTTTTTTAAAGAAAAATACACTTCATCCATGACTTTTTGACTATATGAGAGGGGTCCAACTGCATACATTACTATGGCTATTAGGTATGCTCTTTGCAGCACTTCCTTACACTTCAGGGTGTACTGTTTCTCTGTCGAATACTCACCTCTCTTTCTTTAACTTACAGTAAAAAGGAACCAGGAATTAATCACCACCATAGATTCCAGATTTCATTCTAAAGAAGTATATTACCATTTTTTAGTAACAACAATTTATGACAACAATAGCGTAAAAGAATTAAGATTAAACAGAATACAATAATGCCCCTTATCGTTTTAAAACTAACATAATACGCCAAAAGAATGTATTATAAATATGATCCTTCCCTTCCCACCTCAGCAGCATTACATGTAATTTACAAGGAACCAATATTGACAATAGGAGAGTTTCAAACATTAACTTTTTGCCATCCCTTTTTATAGAAGTCCATTCATAGACAAGTCAAAGAAAAGAGGTTAAAAAAATAAAACCATGAAACTCACCGAGTTTATTTTACCTCATTAAAGAAACTGATTACTATAATCTCTTACTCTCCGCCACCATGCTATAGATTACAAAAGGGCAGAGATCCACGTTTTGTCTCGATATAAAAATATGAGAGCAGGAGCCGATCAAAAACTCGAATACCTCAAAAGGCGTTTTTTCTTGCGTTCTTTCTCGCAAAAAGTTCCACAAACTGTATCAAACTGCCAAAAGGTGGCAAACCGTTAATGTTCGAGACCTAGTTTTAAAAATAAACAGAAATAATTACTATTACACATATAAAAACAAAAGAGAATATTTTAAACCACTAATAATGAAAACAAAGGAACATTAGTATGTAAATTAGTCATATTAAAGAAAATAGTTCCGAAGTTACCAACGTCAGTGTCACCATCTGTCGATCTCGCAAAACACTCAACCCAGACCCCCGTTCCTCTTCTGCGTAATGGACAACATCGCGCTGAAGAAGTTTGTACTGCTTGATCTCGGCACCAAATCACAACAATTCAATATATTTGATGATGTCCAAAAGTAAATTGAAAATTCGTCTTGTGTTGCCGCACGATTAAAGGATAGATACATTCTTATATTATTTTTTTTTTAAAAGTGCTCAGCACAAGGGGCACTTCTTTTTTCCATAGTAGGTCTCTTCTTACACAACTGTAAAAAACCTCTCCCTGCTACCCTCGTCTCACTATAATATCTTCTCTGATACCCCTTTTGCCTCAATCACACTACCTAGATACTTCACACTCTTTGCTTCTTTCAAATCTACTCTATCCAGTTATATCACCTTTCTTGGCCTTGTTCTCTGCCTTGTCATCACCATACTAAATTTTGCCATACTAAATTTCATTCCACACTTTTTCACCTCCTAATTCCATCCCTGCAGCTGTTCCTGCACTTCCTCTTGTTTCCCCCCCATACCATCAAGTCATCTGCAAACATCATTGCTTTCATTTTCTCCTCACCCAGTCTCCCTGCCACTCTATTCATGATCATTTTTATTCACTTATATAAATACTAATGGTGAGAGGGCACTTCCCTGCTTGACTCCATTTTTTAGTTGGAACCATTCTGTATACCCTCTCTCTGTCTTTACACAACTCAAATTATTACTATACATATTCCTTACTCTCCTAGCCACTCCTCTTTTTACTACAGTCTCCTCAATTGCTTTCAATATTTTCTTTCTATCCACACTATTATAAGCTTTTTCTACAGTGTGCGGTGGAAATGATTAGACAGTTTGAAACAGGCACCAAACACATCTGCTGGTAGATAGCGTGCTGTTTCATGTGCTAACTTGAAGAGCAAGGTCAAGCCTGCAGTGGCCATGGAGCATTGGTTGAGTGTGCAAAGTGCTTTTACAATGGAGTGCTATTTAAAGAATAATATCTCTGCTACTATGGTGCAATTTGTGTTTAGGCGTAAATTCAACATGGTAGAAATGGTAGGGTCCCCACATGCCAAACTGCTTTAAATTGGGTGAGGGCCTTCAGAACCACCGCATCTGCTAAGAATAGGAAAAGCTCTGGGCATCCACGAACCTTGAAGACACCTGATGATATTGAGCAAGGAAGGGTGGCCCTACAGCAGAGTCCCCAACGTTCAGTCTGTCAACATTCTGTAACATTGGGCACGTCGGATAGGAGTGTGAGGCGGATATTACACCAGGACTTGCATTTCCATTCCTTAAAAATCCAAGTGGTGCACAAACTATGTCCACAAGACTTGAACCAATGGAGGGATTTTTGCGTACAGCTTCTTAAATTGATTGCCGGTCAACAAGAGTTCCTTGACAATTTCATTAAGTCGGATGCGACCCATTTCCACCTAAGCGGGTATGTGAATAAGCAGAACTTCAGGTACTGGGCACATGAAAACCCACGCTTGCTGCATTAAGCTCCTCTTCATAGCCAGAAAGTCATGATATAATGTAGAGTCAGTAAGTTTGGAATTCTTGGCCCATACTTTTTGAGGATGACAATGGGCATGCAATTATGGTAACATATGCTCGTTATGTCACCATGTTGGATGAACTTCTGATCCCAGAACTGTGCTAGTGCGGTGTTTGTAGGCACCATATGTGGTTCCAACAGATGGTGCGACAGCACACACAGCACATGTCTCAATACAGACTCTTAGTGCAATGTTTCCAGGAAGACTCATGTCTCGCATTGGTGATGTCACAAGGATGGCCTTCACGGTCACCAGACTTGTCCTCTTGCAACTTTTTCTTGTGGGGACATTTGAAGCACAAATAATCGGCTTCACACTGTCACAGGATTGAAGAAATTCATCAAAGCTTCAATTCGGGAAATTCCCCTGGAAATGCTGTGCACTCTGTTAGGCAACATTCTGAGACTTGTGTGCGGCACAATGGAGCTCACTTGTCTGACATTATATTCAAGACATAAGAGTCAAATCAAGCGTTAAGGATGAAATAGTTAATGCTTTTATATGTTCTTTCCACCCATGTAAATGTTTCTTGAATAAATGTCACAATATATATTTCACATTTTAAAACTGTCTAATCATTTCTGCCACTACCTGTACATCAATAAATGCTACTACCAGATCTTTTCTAAACTCATATATCTTTTTAATCAACTGTCTAATTCCAAATATTAAATCTATCATTGACCTCTTCTCTCTGAATCCATATTGTTCCTCTCTCCATCTACCCTTCATACTTCTTCTCATTCCCTTTTCTAGAATCTTTCCTTATATTTTCATGCATTGACACATCAATGTTATGCCTCTATAATTTTCACACATCTTCTTATCCCCTTTATTTAATATTGGCAGTATAATAACTTTTGTCCAATCCTCTGGCACTCTCTTCTTCCGCCACATTGCTCTTACTACTCTATACCACCATTGTAGACCCATTTCTTGTGAACCATTCTCTAAATGCTTTGTTCTTAGCATTCACTGCTTCCTATACCTTCTCGTTCCACCATTTAGTTTCCTTCCATTTTCTCTTTCTATTGGTTCTTCCACATATCTCCTCCGCCACTTCCACCATGCACTTTTTGAACTATATTCTTATCCTCCTTTCCTGCTTCACATTCTGGCAACACCTCCTCCAGCCTTTCATGTTGGCGACTAATAGTCCATGGTTTCCGTCCAAAAACACACTTGGCAGACCTTAATGTTCAATGTTCACACCTTTGCTTCCCTATCTAATAGGAAATACCATATTCCGAAAATTGAAAAATGACACCTGACACGGGAATCGAACCCAGGACCTTTGGCTTAGTACAAATGGCAGCAATAAGCCAACTACCGAGTCGAAGATGGCTGCGATATCTGATAGCTTGTGATATTAATATAATCACATACTTGAAGCCGACAATTTCCGCACGTCTATCATAGGCTCTGCCTTACATTAAAAGCATAAATAATAGCTTTGGCTATTGAATTCTTAATAGGAAATAGTCGATTAGTGATTCTTGCTCCCCATTCCAGCTGTAGCACGTTATCTTACACATATTCCTGCTCTTCTTGAATCAACTGTTACCAAAGTTCAATCGATTTCTATAACCGCTTTAAAACCTTTTCTTTCCTTCCCAACTTTGACCAGGACATTGACGGTTGGAAAAATAGATTCTCAAAATGTATATTTAAATTGTGTGAAATGGTTGGTCTGAATGCAATAGAGTGCACACATGTACTGCATTAGTATCAGAAACACAGACTTCACAGCTAATCCACTTGTTGACATGTCCTGCCATTCATCATAGTATCAGCAAGAGGCCAGGACAGTGATTATTTTCTTGGAGTCAGCTGTTTAGGATTACAATATTCATTTTATTTTAAAAAACATATATTAATAAAAAATTTGTTGATCCTAGATTAAATAGAAAACATGCCACTTAGGGCCCTTACAGACAAACTGGTTCACAAGAGCCGTGACCTTGAGCTCACTAGAACCATGATGCAGCTCTCTTGAGCTTATAGGAAAACACATCTGCTAACCATGCAAGCTTTAATGCTAACTCTTGCAGTTCAAATTAGGAGGAAGACAAAAAAAATTAGAAAATTAAAAGTGCATCCTATATTAAGTTAAAGGTTGGAGAATTACTATTCCTAAACACCTTTTCATGAACTTCAAGAAGCCAATGTAACCTAAGCTTTTCACTTATTTCCTAGTGTCAACAACTTATTTTGTTAATATGTACAATATTTTTAATTGTTCGCTGGAGAAGAGAGATAACAACATAAGATATACCTTCTGTGTAGATATTGGGTGTTACAACAAGGTATACTGACTGAAAGAGTGGAGGAGATTGTGGATATGATGGATGAGAGGAGAATAGATGTCCTGGGCTTGAGGGAGACCAAGTGGAGAGGGAGCGGCATGGGGAATTAATGATGGGCTACATTTTGCTCTGAATGGGAAACAATGAAGGAAGGAGAAACAGAGTAGGCTTTGTAGTGAAAGAAGGGCTGCAGGTGGAGGCTGTAGAGATGAATGACAGGATAATAAAGATGGCAATAACTGATAGAGGGAAAAGGTTGGAGGTGATACAAGTGTATGACCCACAAGTGAGGTTCCCAGCAGGAGAAAAAGACAAGTTTAAGGAATATCTAGAAAGCCATATGGGAAACTAGTGGCAGGTAGTAGTGGGGATCTTAACGCAAAAGTAGGAAAGAGAGAATACATTTTGAGAAGGTGTTAGGGAAATAAGGATGGGGAGAAAGAAATGAGGAGGGTAGAAGGCTGTTGGAGTTATGTGCAAGAAATAAAATGAAAATAACAAACAGCTGGTACAAGAAGGGAAGATCATTTGATACAATTGGGATGGGGAGCTTTACATAAAGTCAAGAAGCCTAATCCCCAAGGGTGAGTTGTAAAGTGCAGAGGTAGAATGGGAAAGGTTTAAGAACAGTCTGGTGGGAGCTGCAACGGAGGTATAAGTGAGGACAAGTAATAAAAATAAGTGGAAGGAGACACCCTGGTGGAACAACAGAGTTAAGAAAGCAATGGAGGAGAATAATAATGAGGAAACAAAGGAAGAATATAAAGAGGAGAAGAAAAAAGTGAAACGAGTGGCATGAGAAGCTATGAAGGACTGAATGAAAAAAATGAGCAAAAAAACTGAAATGGGACATGGAAGTAAGTAAAAATGTGTTATATAGCCAGGTAAGAAACAGGAGAGAGAGACAAAAGAAGTTAGAACGGTGGATGAACGTTGAGGATAGGAGAGAAATAAAAGGAACTATGGATGAAATATTTTGATATGATGTTCAACCCAAAAGAGGAAAGGTATAAGAGTGAAACTGAGGAGCAAGAAGAAATAGCAGAAAAGGAGGAAAGAGGTCACATATGGAAAGAGGTGGAGGATGTATTAAAGAGGATGAAACAAGTAAAAACATTGGGTGTGGACAAACTGACTGTGGAAAGATAAAAAAGCTGCAGGTTAAGTAGGTATACAATTTGTTATACAGGGTGCTGAGAGTGGTTTGGAAGGCGAACAAGGTAGTGGAAAAAGGGAATCATTATACCTACTTTCAATAAAGGAGACAGGAAGAGGTGTACAAATTATATGGGTAAAACAGTGATGTGCCACTTTGCAAAAATATAAGAGAAGATACTGGAAAATAAAATCAAACGAAGGTGGAGAGAGAGGAACAGCACGGATTTAGGGAACAAAGATCTACAATAGACTTGATCTTTGCTATATGACAGCTAATGGAAAGGAGGTATGAATTTGGGAAAGACTTGATAATGGTTTTTATGGATGTGGAGAAGGCATATCATAGTGTGGATAGTTCTTTTTTATCACCACCCCCTTACACAAATGCTCAGCCACTGGATGCAGCACATTTGTGTACATATC
The DNA here is from genome assembly GCA_902151455.1 of Timema bartmani. Lineage (NCBI taxonomy): Eukaryota > Metazoa > Arthropoda > Insecta > Phasmatodea > Timematidae > Timema > Timema bartmani. The sequence goes on from CABFWB010007020.1 coordinate 18,723, forward strand.
ACTGTTTAACTGAGCTCACATCGCAAGTAGGACTATTGACTCTGATACAGACCTTAAAAAAGTGTGATAAAGATGTAAAGTAATTTTGTGGTGGCTTGTGGTAAAGTCTCCCAGCAGAAGATGGTTAGAACTTTTTTTTAACAAAGATTTATCTTGTAGTAATTTAAAGTGTTTTAGACATAAGCTAAGATAGGCTTATTGTTGGTGGTATGACTTGTTTAGGACTCCAATAGTCTACTAACCTTGGCATTGAGCATAAATACTTGCTACATTTTACAAAATATTTAAATTCAGAATAATTTGTTCAAAGTCTCACAGCTGGAAGAAAAAGCTTTTAAGAAAATTAGCATTTATTATGGAATATTACTCTTAAGAGTAGGTGACCACCTAGATTTTTTTTTATAAAACATAACTTTTATTTTTGTTTCAAGTATTTTTTAATGTTTTTTTATTTTGATTTGAAAATGTCTATTGAATCTTTGTGAAGGCTGATAAACCAATATTTGTTTATGTGTAACAGATCCAACCCTCGATATTATGAAATAATCTTATTCCCTAAATGATTTTTTTCTTAAATTCTCCAGACACCTAATAGAAACACATCCAACAAGACCATTTAACAGAACAAAATACCTGACTTAGGTAACTACATCAAAACATACAAATACACAGAAATATGTGTAAAGCTTATGGTGGTGTTGTGTTATTCCAGCAAATGGAAAGGTTCAAAGTGGTGGAGAGAGAGACCAAGACCAAAGCGTACTCCAAGGAGGGTCTTGGAGCGGCACAGAAACTTGACCCTGCACAGAAAGAAAGGGATGAGACTGCGTGTTGGCTCACCACCTCCATAGATGCCCTCAACTTACAGGTGATTAGTAAAATACATATCATTTACCATTCATGAGTTTAAAATATCTGCTTCCGACCAATATAGTGAAAACTAAATATTATATAATACGCTCATGTTTTTAATAACAGGTTGCCTTGTGTTCACTTTTATAGTTCTTTGAAAATTGTCTTGTTAGTCTCTTTTTATTGTGATTTTTTAAGTCTTGCTGAGAATTATTTTTGTTTTCATGAATGTTTTCTTATTGTATTTTGGCCAGATCGTTTGGCTTATTCTTGCTTGTGCTATTAAAGGTTGTCTGGACTGTGATGATCTTATGACCCAATAATAAGAAGATGCAGGGTATAAACTTTTGTTACGTTAACCGGATCATCAGGAGTAGTTTTTGTATGAAAGTGTAGTTGAGTTTTCGCTGTGCAGTATTGTATTTTCAACTCTTATAAAGTGTCTTTGCTCCTTTTCCAGTTTCTCTTTGTGCTACATTTATTACTACCCCTTTGGGCTATCCATTTTTGTACACAACGAAGAAGCTGCATTTACATGTGGGTAGAATGTAAAACTTACCCACCACTTTACTCTGTCAGGAGTAGAATCTGGATCTCCCTGACACAAGACTAAGTGCCCATTGATGCTATTCACATATATCAGACTTGATTAGTCTAAAATAACGATAGGGCCTTGATTGCACATCAGGAATTACTAATGTCATCATTTGTATTGAGATATGTGCTACTTTGTGGCAAAATAACTATCTGCTTCTTTAAAAATTCATTCATACCACCCCACTGAAGTTATTCTACCACACTACTGATTTTTATAATGATGCTTTTAGAAACTGACTCAGAAGAATGCTCTCAATAGTTTAAATACAAGAGCTCCAATACTGCTTCCAGTCCTTTTTCAAGTTATTAACAAATACAGTTTAGCCTTGTGGTTTGCATGTTATTCAAGCTACATAAACACTGTGTACTTATTCACCTGTAAACACATTTAAATGTAATGTTAGTTAATAGGTATCTCCACTCTTGAATAATTCACTTCCTAATAAAACCAATGGCTTACAGACATCCTAATGGTACAACAGAACCACACTTTGAAGAACTGATTGTGCTACTTGAATGACCCATCCTAACAGACAAACTATATTGCCAATGAATCACAGTTAGACCCCTTTTTCTGACGACACAAACAAGCTATTTTCATATATCAAATCATACCATCTGCAGCAGTCCTTTTTGATACATTATCCATATTTATAAAATGACAAAATGAAATCAATAGTGACCTTAAATATATGTTTGTATTTTCTAAAAGGTCCTCCAAATGTCCGTTCTGATATGTTTATGTCCGTTCTGATATGTTTGTCTGTCCATTCTTAAGAAAATCAAGGTATATATACATTATATATCCTTTTCCTGCAAACATTAAGAAAAAAAAATCTTTTCGTGTCATTAAAAGCAATTTTAAGTTATCTAAGTTATACTACATTATATTTTGACATTCAAATAAAAATGACATTTTTATGTTTATAACAATGTTCAACACTTATAAAAGTGGTATAGGCTATTATTACTAAACACTTTATTTATTTAATTCTCTTCTCTGATAATATTGCGATTTCATTGTCATTTACATGAAATTTTAAATGATTACAAAACAAGTAATGTTGTTGGTTTTTTTGTTTTACAGCTAGATCAATTTGAGTGTGAAATCGAGTTATTAATGGCAGGGAAGAAGAAGAGGTTAGACAAAGATAAACAAGACCGTGTGGAGGAGTTGAAAACAAAGGTGGAGAAACACAGGTTTCACATACGGAAATTGGAAACATTGCTGCGTATGCTCGACAATATGTCCGTAGAAGTTAGTCAAGTAAGTTGGACAACTCAAGACTTTGAAGCATGTTTACCCATGTCTAAAAGTAGTACAAATGGAAGCTTTGCCTGCATTTTGTCTAATCTGTCAAGACATTTTGCTGTAAAGGATGGTTAATCTAAACTAGTTACGGTAAACTATCAATTATCCATTTAAGTCAAGGGAAGGAGTAGTACAGATATTCTTAAACACAAAGAATCTCATTTAATTAAATCTAATCTCCTCTTACATCCCAAATTAACAATTCCTTAACAAACAGTTTTATTTATAAAAAAAAGTTGTTGATGTTTGTCAGACTACACCGTCAACAACAACCCTTCAGAACCACACTACTTGTTGAAAGCCAAGTAGTTGAAAAGTAAAAAAATATCCCCTGATAGACTGACGAATAAGCCCCAAACAGTATGGTCGTGAGTTTACTCTAATTGAGATGTCATTAGTCTGAGATGCAACTGCAATTAATCGATCCATAGATTAAATCTAAGCAAAGCTTCCTATTAGTGATGCAAAACAAATTTTATTTTTCACGCCAACTCAACTTCACATTTGAAAGTAACAGAGAGACATCTTACCATCAAGCACCATGCCTAGTATTGAAAATATTCAACTTCAGTATTGTATTCAAACAAATATTAAGTTTGTGATGTTATAATTAAATATATCAGTGTGAATAACATTGATTTGCTCCCATTTAATTTACTGAAAAGTGTTGCATTCACTTTAGAAGATAAAACTAAAAAATTATCATGTAAAATATTTATTTGAAGGATTAATGAATACAATGTTTTTAGTCGGTGAAACTAGTTCAATTTTTAAGATTCATTTTATCGTTTTAATCTTTAATGTGTACCTTTAATTTTATTTCAAATAAATAAATAAATAGCTAACTTTTCTAGGAGTTGTTTATTTGGAAAAACAAAAAATTGTTTGCAAAGCACTAATATGCATGCTAATATTCAATTGGAGAGTGTCTGCACATGGTCGGGTATAACTGTGGGAGTTAGTCAAGTGTGACAACTAAATACTCTGCTGTGTATGTATGACAATATAACTGTTGAATTTACTCAAGTGTGACAACTGAAGACTTTGCTATATATATATATATATGACAGTATAACTTGAAGTTACTTAAGTGTGACAATTGAAGACCACTGACGATATAACTGTTGAAGTTACTCAAGTGTGACAACTAAAGAGCTTGCTGTGTATGTGTGACAATATAATGGTTGAACAAACAAATATTAAGTTTGTGATGTTATAATTAAATATATCAGTGTGAATAACATTGATTTGCTCCCATTTAATTTACTGAAAAGTGTTGCATTCACTTTAGAAGATAAAACTAAAAAATTATCATGTAAAATATTTATTTGAAGGATTAATGAATACAATGTTTTTAGTCGGTGAAACTAGTTCAATTTTTAAGATTCATTTTATCGTTTTAATCTTTAATGTGTACCTTTAATTTTATTTCAAATAAATAAATAAATAGCTAACTTTTCTAGGAGTTGTTTATTTGGAAAAACAAAAAATTGTTTGCAAAGCACTAATATGCATGCTAATATTCAATTGGAGAGTGTCTGCACATGGTCGGGTATAACTGTGGGAGTTAGTCAAGTGTGACAACTAAATACTCTGCTGTGTATGTATGACAATATAACTGTTGAATTTACTCAAGTGTGACAACTGAAGACTTTGCTATATATATATATATATGACAGTATAACTTGAAGTTACTTAAGTGTGACAATTGAAGACCACTGACGATATAACTGTTGAAGTTACTCAAGTGTGACAACTAAAGAGCTTGCTGTGTATGTGTGACAATATAATGGTTGAAGTTAGCCAAGTGTGACAACTTAACACTGTGGTGTATATGTGACAACATAACTGTTGAAGTTTCTTAAGTTTGACAACTGAAAACTTTGTTGTGTATATGTGACAATGGGCATTTTCACAAAAACGTCAACCTTTTCCCCCGATTTCACAAATTGCCTAAACCTTAATATTTTATATATTAAATTAAAGCTTAGATTCTCCAGATAATTAATATGCCTTAAAATAAAAAAATCAACTATTTTATTAGATATGATTAATCTTTACACCTAATTTACTTCAAGAATACATTTTGTGGTTTATAACTCGTCATTTAAATTTCTAATATATTGAATTGTCAATAGTTTAGGGCAGTAAAAGTTTTAAATTTGTTTTATAATAGTTATATTATCATAAAAGCTTAGTAATTTAAAAAAATAATATGTGGGCTTAAACTAAGGTTGGTAATAATATTTACATTCAACACCATGACAATAAAAATATTTGATAATTAAACTGTAGGCCCTATTGAGAGAAAACTGAAATATATTGTCAGGCTATCAATAAGTTCCTAGGCAGTAGGGGAAGCTAGGTACCAGGCAAAACAGCTCTCAAATCAATTTTACTAGCTGATGGCAACAGAACTACAATATTGCGGACTCAACACTCCGCTATGCGTGTACTGGTGGGTTAAAGGTGTAAAACAGATCACAAGATAAGAGTATTTTTGCAAATATTTAGGTTTTTTAAAAAAAAATTATATCTATAAATTGATTATTATTGGTTTTCAGCCTTTAAAAAATGTCGTGCTAGGTCCATGCAAGGACATTAAAATATATTAACCATTCTACAGGTGGTCATGTTTGGTGTAAACATAGATGGACAGTCGATAATTTCAATATTGCTATTTGTAAAAATCAAAAGTAATGATATTGATATATCAAGTTTGACATTACTAAGCGTGAAATGTTTTGTGCATATTTATATTAGATTTTCCTCCAAAATAGTTAAATACACACTAATAAGACGAAAAATGTAGACAGTTTTATGCAAGTTCTGTGAACACACCAACTCAGAAAAACATAAAAAGGAGAGGGTTTGAAATTTCGGGAAGTATAAAACTCCAGGCATGGTAATCTTTCTGTTGAATATGACCAAGAAGGAGGAGGATTTGTCATATGAATTGGCAAAAATCATGTGAGGAGGCAGTTTAGTTACCATTTGCCAAAGTTGACGAAGATTTCTTGTGATGTACAACATTGTTCTGACCGACAAAATAATGAACCTTAAGAAAAATAATCTGGGCATAACGGAAATGTTTTCATTTGAGAGTTAGTGTACAATGTAAGAAAAGTTTATTTTACAATTAACTGGGCATGAAAAAATAAAATATTAAATACAGTACTCATTTTGGAACAAGTCCAGAATACAACAATACCGCACTGGGTGCTCACCATATACTAATGAGTGACCTAATGTTGGTGTATAAATTGTTGTGTATCCATAAGCGTACTACCAGGTATCTGGACATAAGCTGATTTTTTTAACGAATACTAATTCAACTTGTATATACGTAAATAATATAATTGCTTTCAGGATAAAATATCACTTTTTTGATAAAAAAAATAACACCACTTTCCCCACAAAAATAACCTCACCTTTTGCACCTCTCTAATAATAAGTTACATTTTGATATTAGAACTTTTGTTTATAAAATGAACTACTACTCCAGAAAAATAGTTTCGGTTCTAAAAATATGCTTATACTTAATACTAAGTATTTATTTGTAATAATCACAGTTTTCTAGTTTAATTTGTCATCACTTTAAAACAATGAGGAAAACATCATACTAGTAAGACATAATATTATATTTTGGCATCACTAGAAAAAAAGAAGGGAAATATTAAATTACGGCAAGAACTTTCTCATAATAATTATGTTGTCATCACTTAAAAAAAGGAGGTAACCATCAGACTTAACTAAGAATAATCATAGCCAAACTAACCTCATAAGAAATAGTCTGAGCAAAAGCTCGTAAACCACCAGGTAAAATTAAAATGTAGACTTTTGGATGCCCAAAAAATCAAAATAAATGTTGATATAAGATTGGATCACCCCCTCTTTCATAATAACTTAATAACTAACCAGATTAAAATCCATATAGAGATTACATAACACAATACAGTATTTGAATATTTAAGTGAGTTACAGACTCAGCTGAAAGCATTCCTTAGACATACATACATCAAGCATGTCAAGCAACATACTTTGACAAGCTAAAGAGAGAAATCAATGACCACAGAATTCTACTACAAGTGGAGTTTTCAGAAAAAGCAAGTTTCTTGCAATAAAATGAAATTCACTCGGCTCATTGGTGTCACAACCAACCTATTGTATTCACTAGCTATACATAGATCAATACAGATGACTAGTGAGAGCACTACCAATCTATAAACTATGTAAAACCACAAGGCCATAATTATATTTTGAGACAAGTCAAACTTAATGCTCCAAGTCATTTACTACAGTAAAACTTAAACTTAGGGAATACTTAATTGAATTAGAAAACTCTGAAAGTGAAAATGAAATTAAAAAATCATGATGACGAGCCCCAAAGATAATAAGTCATTCGAGTAGACGAGTAGGTGGTCATTAAATATGAAGAGGAAACATTCCCAATTTTTATCTTCTGAAAAAATTTAATTGTTACATAGGTCTAAAATTTGCAGTTAAGAGACATAAAATCGTCATAGGAACATCCAAGCCATAATAAACTTTTATATGATGCCAAGTATTAAAAAAATTTAGTCTAAATACAAAGTTTTGGGTGTAAAAAGATGGTGTTTTATGTTTACTTTTAGACAAATTACACCTGACACCAATTTTTATTTTATTGCTGTAGGCTTGATATTTAATATTTTCCATTGTAATTTAAAGGAAGTTTGTCTCTGTTATTAAATTTTATATGCCATGTTATAAAAAAATTCTATAAACAACTGCATGGCCTAAATGTCCTCATTTTTTTAAAGTATTTCAAATATGGAACATAAATCAGCAATAAACGCTTCTGATTTTTAGACCCGACACCATGAAACTAGCCCAATTTAACTGTTGAAGTTACTCGAGTGTGACAATTGATTGGTTTGTTGAATATATATGTAACAGTCGGGGGTGTCCAGCAACCTGGACAACAGGGAAAAGTCAGCGAATTTGAGCATATTTTTGGAATTTTCACATATGCTATAAAATAATACAGAAATTTCATTTACAATAGTCAAAATAACATTTTTCTTCCAGCGAATACCTGCCGTGAATCTTTTTTAACACATTTGTCCATGTTGATCATACTAATCTCAATTCTCAAAAGTCAACATGTGATTTTTATGTCGTCTTTCTACCCCTCTATTGTACGTTGTTGACCAATGTTGAGACATGTTTATGTGCATGCATGAGAATTCAATTACTTTATAGGAAGAATAAACTTGTAAAAGAATGTGTGTGTATCTAAAAATAATATAACATATAGTTGTGATTTTAATAAAGTTCTTAATATTATATTGATTGGAAAAGTTGGAAATTAGCTCTGGAAAACCTGAAAAAGTCAGGGAATTTTAAAATATTGTTTGGCTGGACACCCTGACATTATAACTGTTGAAGTTACTCAAGTGTGACACTTGAAGACTGCTGTGTATATGTGACGATATAACTGTTGAAGTTACTCAAGTGTGACAAATGAAGACTCTGCTGTGTGTATGTGAAAATATTTCTGTGTCAGTTAAAACAACAAGGGATCCATCACTTGAGAACTGCATGCCTTTTAATTATTTAATATCCCACTTCAGTGGCCGCATGGTCTAATGCTCTACTCTCACAGTAGGCTCGAGTGCCAATGATGGGGATATTGATGTCTTGGTCACGTGTAATAAGGATGGTTTTTTCACTCTTCCAACATACAAATGTGGTTACATTTCTGATTTGTTCTATGTGTTCTCTTTAAAATATATTTTCATTGTTTTCTGTGATGAACTTTCATATAATAATGCTGTACTACGCTTATTAGTACCTATCATCTTACGTTTTCTTCAAGCACTATACTATTTACTAATACAATATTTTGTTTGGTCATAAACTAAAGCAACAGATTTTGAAGCATTTCAATTAAACTTGGTACACACATAGTCCTGTCTTGAGACACAGTCATATTATTGTTACTCTCGTGGTATAGTCCTATAGATGGGTCCTTCATATCAAAGTCTTTTTAGTATTTGGAAAAAAAAATCTGAATTTAAATTTCACCAAGCAACCATTTAAAAAAATCCCAAATCTGTTTTTAAAGAGTTATTGTGCTATTGGCAAGTTGATTAGCCCAACATAATAACACAGGCCTGCAATGGAAAAATAGTTTAAAACAATTCACAAAATAAAAATTTAATTTTGCTCTCCACCCTGCAAGCTTTATTTGTGTAGAACTCTGACAGTTGTTAAAAGGTGAAAAAAAGCTATTTCTGTTTTGGGGTTTTTGTGGTCTGGAGGGAGTGATGACTGCTACTTTTGCTTAAAGTACAATCTAAAGAATAAGATGGAAATTTTTACCCGAACCTCCCTCCCATCTGCCTTGTACCTTATGGGCCAGGAATATCAGTGGCTTTGCCCCCAGATAAATTTAAACATACACCTACCCACCCACTCTTAAAATGATAACCAAGACTTTCATAGGAATATATATAAATATCTCACCCATACTTTTCTCAAGTTTTTGATTGTTATAATGTTATTGGACTAAT